>VZTU01018974.1:364-14592 GCA_013400835.1 Zapornia atra
GAAAAAACACTCCTGGAAATCTGTCAGCTGGTTTGTTGTCACTAATGATCTCTTCTTGTTCTCCCACACCAAGTGTTAAAGAGAGCTGCAAATACTGCAACAGATTACCAGAAAAGTACAGAGGAATTAGTGTTTCTCCCATGTGTCAGGAATTATCTGCTCCTTAATTTTAATAGGGTTGGGGCTGCTGAATATTCCATTCAATTACGAACAGATGAAATACAGCATATGACAACAAAAGGATGACCTACTTCCTCAAGTGATTACAGTTCTGAAATGCGTATGTCCTTACCTTACTTCAAGATACATCTCAGTGCCTTCAAAAAAGCTCACATTTTGCTTCAATTTAGCAACTGCTCTTTCATTTGGGAATTTTTATTTTAGTTATTGAATTTTATAAATAATGGGATTTTATGTTTATAAAGTCTGTGTATACTTTAATTTCCTTTAATTTTCTTGCTGAAGGCCCTTAGAGGCTTAGCATTATGCTGGCCATGTATAAAAATGTATCATTAGTGTCTATGTCATCATAGATGCAAGAAAAGCAAAGGTCTACAATTTCTCTTTTTTTTTTTTTAAATTGTAGAGAGGGTACATTACTGTATTTTGGTTTACTCTGCATCAAACTGTACTACCATGTTTGTTGGGTTTTTTTCATGCACTGTCATAACAAGATGACTAGTAATCCTCCTTTGTATGGACAGGTTTAACTTGGGGATCCCATTGCCCAAAGCAAAGGAATGAGCCTTCCTCCTCAGTCTTACTCCCACAGAGAAATCCCCATAAAGCATTTTACTGCCTCTGGTGACCATATCTTTTTTACCAACCTCAATGAAGGGAAAAAAACAAACCAAAACAAAAACCAAACCCAAAATGGCTATGGGCATCATCCAAAGGCGAACGAAGTCAATGGAAGAGCCTCAGATACTTCAGAGGAATTGGGATAATTAAGATCGGTCTAGACTTTGAGAAATTCTGGATTACAATGAAAATCCACAAGCCTTATCTGAAACAGATTAAATCTCTTTTACAACTGTGCATGGAAAAGTTTCTGAAAATGTAGCTTATTTAGAGAATTACATATCACACTTGCAATATCCATCATGATCGCTTTAAAAGATCTCCAGGAGCTACAATATAAATTTATTATAGCATTAATCTCTAATTACAGAATGATACCCTGTAAGCATATGGGTTGCATATTTTAATTAGTGAATCTATAAAATTAAATTTGGGAAGGTCTGTTAATAGTTAATATTTTATCACAGGAGGGTTTAAAAAATCTCTTACATTACAAAAATCCTCTTGATTTTCCACCTCTACTCAACTATCATCTCTACTCATTCTCTCTCTATTTCTATTTATTAAAATATGTATCATACTCTTGATTTCTTTAGTGCAAAAGGAGAATATAGACCTCTATATTTTTATGTTCACAAACTTTAGACTCTATATTATGCCTTTTTTTTAATACATGCTACCTATTATTATTATAAATATAGAAAATTATAAAGAAATTATTATTTCTTTATTTCCAAAATTAACAACTGATGATTTAGACATGTGGACTGGCATTTAGTTTTGGGTATCTTCCAATTATTTTGGTATCTCGCTTGCCACTCAGAAAAGCACTGGAGATTCAGTATTTGCTTCCAGGATAAGAAGATAATAATTGCAATCATAATCATATTTCAGCTTGTATCTGACATAGTCAGATGGCAGCTGTTGCAATGATACTCTCTTTCACAGGTTCTTTTAAGGAGATTCCCATTTAAATGACTAGAAAAAAAAAAATCAATTTACTTGCACCCATCGCAAATGAATATGCTGTTGTGGATTAATTAAATAGCAGTATATAACCTCCATTCACTTTTTTTTTTAAACTTGCTTTGACAGTATTATTGTAATTATTCTGTTTAGGCTATATAGATAGAAGAAATCTGAGGTTGTATCAGTGTCTGAAGTAATAATTGTATTGTAAGACAGTTTGCTAATAACTGTTTACAAACTGGTTTATTAGCTTTAAATGTGTTAGGTTATTGTAATCTTTCTTGGCTCTGTGTTGATGTTGAGTAGTCCTAGTATGCTCCTTTGTGCCATTTATTGTAACAGTCTGTAAGAATTACTGTTTCCCATGCTTTCTAGCAGCTGAATCACTCACTATTCCCCACACAACTGGTCAGCAGAGAGTGTGAGTATTCCCATCCCATCACTGCTATTATTTGTTCTGAACTGACAAAATGTCCAGTGTCACGTATAGCACTTAAACAACAAACAATTCCATTCCCTGAAGAGTTCGTGAGCTTTTCAGTCCTGTGTTCAATGTTGACCTTTTATGGAGAGTCTAGAGAAAAATCAGTTTTGTTCTCAAACTGGGACTTAGCTATGGAAGTAGGTGAGGTGAATTCTGTACAAAAAAAGGAGAAATATTCTTAATTTTTCAGGGTCCCCTGGGCTCAGTACATCTTTCACATCTCAGACAACATATCTGATGATAAATACAACCTTTTTATCTGAAACTTAATGGTTTATATTAATAACAGCTCAACCATTCTCTTTAAAATCTTTTTTATTTCGGTCATCCCCAATAGTAATACAGAGACGACTGATATACATCATTACTCTGAAAAGTCATTTTGCATTCTGTTTGCTCTTGCAAACCAGATAATCCCAAAACCAGCATGTGTAGTTAATTTCCACAATATGTTTTGCAAAAACAAAAGTCTCTGCTAAAACAGATTGAAATCTGTCTGCCTTTTGCTCCTATTTAGTCTATCAATGCGTGAATAGTCCTTTGTATGAAGAGGGAGCTGCACGCAAGGTCATGTAAGTGGAAGTGGCTAATCTACACTCCATGTGAAATTTTTTTAAGAATGAAAATACTTAAAGAATAGAAGGCTTGGTTCTTCTGGGGTTTTTTACCCCTAGCTCCATCCACTCTCATTTCACTTAATTTTTAATACTTAACTGAAGAGCTACAGTTTTGACCTTGGCTACTCAAATTCACTCAGCAGGCTATGGAACATTATCTCCAGATAAGAAGACCATTGGTAGGCTGACTACAGTATCTATTCTTGATTAGAAATTAGAAAATTAGAAAGCCTGCAGCAAACTATGCTCCAGAGAAACCTCACTTGAAGGATGAATTTGAGATGTGCTGAGAGCCTACACTAAAGTCCAAAGACAAATCTTTCTTAAAATGATAGCCTGAAGTAAACTCCTAAATCTGCAGTCTGATACCTAAAGAAATGGCCTGATTTTTGAAAGCTCTGATTTTTCAGTTAATCTGTTTGACTCTTAGTCAGAACTATAGCATGCAGATCTGCTTTATCACTTATGTTTATTGTAACTTGGCTTCATCATTTGAGTTTATGATAACGTAGTAGTGATTTATGCATAATGTTTGCTCTCCCTGTTACGTGACCAATACAGGAATCCTTAAGGTGCCTGAAAATGAGGGTGAAAGGCAAAGAAACAAACAGACAAACACCAGGGGAATAAATCATAACCAGGAAAAAACTGTTCTCCAGGAAAAACACACAGGTCCATCTGAAAGTGAAGGACAATCATTCAATCATTTACCTGGCTTTGGAAATTTATATTAATCATTGACTACAAGTATAGTAAGAAGGTTACATATAACCATTTCCTGATATACCAGCAGCTGCCGTGGCACTACAGAGATAATAGAGCCATCAAAATCAATAGATATTTTACTATTACATGTGCATGGAGTGACTATGACTTTGTACAATACAACACATGGTGAGAAAGACATACAACTTCAGCAGCTTCTGGAACTCTTCGCAGAGGACATCTCTCCTGAACACCCCCAATGACGAGGTGAATGCCCTATGGACCTCTCTGTTTTAGGATCATATTAGGGGCAATGTGAAGAGCACAGGAACACAGAAATAGAGTCACAGCTGCCATCTCAAAAAAAACCACTGTCTGTTTTTGCAATATATGAGTCAAAACAACACTTTGGCATTAGGTGTGGCCATTTTCATTAATAAGAGTCAAATTTCCAAGCTCTGAGTTAATACAGTCCAAAATCCAAGGAAAGGCAAGGGGAGAGATGAGGTGCAGGTGCAAAAGAGGAAAACCAAGTTTTTTAGTGTCTTGGCTTCTGCCTCCTTTCAGATTTTTGCTGACTATGACTCAAGAAGACTGTGGTGGACACATTTTAACTAATACTAACCTTTCCTGCATGTCCTGCTTATTCATCTCACCTTGCACTTTCCTGCCTACAATTCTGCCCTTGTATAGCCTCACAATAGGAATTATTGATAAAGGTAACATGCCATTTACTTAGCAAGATGATTCCGTCAAACACTGTAACTCGAGAGACGGGAGCATGCTGTGTACTTCCATAATTTGGCAAATACATTCAAGAAAGATTAAAAATAAAACATTTTTCTTTGAAAACTTCAGACCAATATTCATTACAATTTCTACTCAATATTTCTTACAGAAACATGCTTGCAATCTGTTTAAAAGTGTAACATATTGTGATGCTGCAGTATGACTTAAAGCAGATGTTTTCTCACCATTTAAATGTGCAAATAAATCCTATATACTCCAGCAATCATAGACAATAAGCTTGAGTATACTTTCAAGAGACACCACAAGTGCAATTATGCAAAGAAAATGCCAAATAATCTTAAACTCATGCAAGTCTGCTGAAAACAAAAGTACTGCTAACTCTTAATATAAATATTAAATAAAAGATCAAATGACAGGTTTTAACTGTAATAAAAACTGCCCAAAACAACACAAAAAATCCCAAAATAAACCAAACCAGTGAGATGACCTAATTTTTCTGTCTCACTAGTGTTATAAATCACTGGTAGCTCCTTGGAAGTACGTACGGGTAAGTCTCTAAAATATGGAGTTAACTATGGCAAGAGTACTCAAGTTTCCCAAGGGACTTGCCATACCTGGTAATAGAGACCTGCATTATGCTGTTACTTCATTCCAAAGTTTTGTAGTTCAGAACACATTCATAAAATTGAGCTTTTTAAAATATTATCCTTATTTTCAGGTTTGATGAAATCTTTATTTCTGTAAGACTTTATAACTTTTAATCAAGACACCACAATTATTTCTAAACCACATACCAAATGCTTCCAATCTCCAGGAATGCCACATTAAGTACTTGAAGATTATTTGTTCTAACCTTGTCAAATTCTGTTTTTCACATTTCACAACACTGCTTTCGTGATTAAGAAGTAGGGGAAAAACAATCTATATAAACAGATAGCAAAAAATAAAGTGTCCATGAAGTAGTCTCCCTGAAGTCCTTAGTTGCTCTTTCACTATTCTTGCTAGCTCCCAAAGCAACTATGTTAGTTCAGCTATAATACTAATTACACAATTACTTGGCTAGTTAAGACAATTCAGAATTTATCCTGGTGAGAAGACAGAAGAACCTTCCTCACAACTTCAGCCAATTGCTCTAAGATAATACATTTTCCATGAAAAGGGAAAATTGGCAATCTTACATTCATACATGTACGAGCGATACACAGAATTTTCACGCAGGCACACATGTATGCAGAACAGCATAGGAAGCCAAACACACTCACTGCACATATTCATCGATTCTGATAACCAGAAGGGGCCGTTACTCTGAATAGTGTTGACCATCTAATGCCAAAATCCATCTAGTTTCACCAAGAGGGTTCTATTCTCAACCTGTCAGCATTTCTTTTAGAAAGACATGAAAAATCATTGGGGAAAAACTTCTTCATCTGCATAGTTAATTGTTCCAATAATTACTCTATCTGAAGAGAAAAAAAAAAATCACACATAGACTCTTAGGTGAAACAAAAAATACAAAAAAGGCTAATGAAAATATTATTTAATTAGATTTGACTTTCTAAAGAATCATATTAAAACTTCAAAAAGTTAAAAGTATTGCAAGACCAAGATTCATGTGATACAATTTCCTACACCGTGTACCCATATTATAGATGTATATTACACTCACAGGCTTTTTGCAACAACCATCACGGTTGTTTTGTCATGAAAATAGCTTCTGTCTGACAATAGCTAGACAAAACTGTGCAGCAGTAACCTAGTACACAGAAGAAATAAGTCTGTAGTTACACTGAAATCTCACAATTTCCATTTGTATTTTGAACCATGCTTATTGGTTTTGTGCCTTACTTGAGCTTTAATAAACCTTATTCTTGTGATAAACTTCACATTTGTATCATTCTCACATTGCCAGAAACTGTATGGGAGCTTAAGTTTTATCTTGAGAACATGGTCTGTCTTCAAACATGTTTCAAAAGGGTATGAGATGCTGAAATGTCCTTAGCAAAACTTGTAGATATATTGCAAACTGCAGAACACTTTTAGAAATATTTTTAAATGTTTTTAATAAAAAATGCCACTGGGTTCCACGGTTAGCTGCTTTTTACTCTACTGACAAGAACCCATCTGTCCTTTAAGAACTAAGCAGTTCTCCTACTTTAGTTCTACACCTAAAATATTAACAGGTGTCACAAAAGCAAACCAATTTTTTAATTCTCCAAACCTTGGACTGAATTCTATTTTTTATCTCTTATTAAAAACAAAACCAAAAACAAACAAACAAACAAACCCTATAAAATCAGCAAAACAAACCAAAAACCCCAGATGTCAAACAAAATAAACAGCAAATAAGTAAATTAGAGCAACATTAATTTGAATTTTTACATTGTCAGCTTTTGTTTCTTCATGATTCCCTATGTGGACTACAATTTGCTATCTATCAAACGTGTTGCTGCTATTTAGAATAGTTGATCTTATTTTCTCATTGAAAATCAATTTTCAAGTCTTAATTAATCTTGAAGCATTTCCTCAACCCTTGAAACAATCTTTTAAAGAACCTGTTTACATCATCGGTAATATAACATGATGCAGTATTCCAGGATAAGTGATACTAATGTCAGCTTCTAATTAATTTAATTGTAGGTTCCATGGTAAGTCAAGAACAAACATCTGGAGATAAAAATGACAAAGAAGTCAATAGCTCTCAGTTGTTTGATGAAAAGTCAAAAGGAAAAAAAAATCCAACCAAAACAAAACAAACAAAGCCAAAAAACAAACCAAAGCCCAAAACTTTCTTTTTCATAAGTTTTATATTACTTTCTTCTCCCTTCCTCCTTCCTCTCTTACTAAGCATGGCGGGAGGGGAAGAAAAAAAAAGAAAAATAGATAAAAAAAAGAAGGAAGAGAAGGAAACTGGGAAGTTGAACAAGAAAATAGTAGGCTGGGTTAGATATATCATTAAAAAAACCATAAAAATGCATTTTTTTTCTTGAACAGGGTGTTATTGAAAAAAAAGTGTTCATCTCTGTTCTAAGGTAATTCAGGCAATTAAATAAAACAGAGAGCTTTTACATGTCCACTCTTCTGTGTAAAACTCCTGAGCAAAAATTTTACATGCATTTGCATGGTAATTTTATTGTTTTTAAGAGAGAGTTCCACAGTTTTCTCTATTTATGTTTTTAACTTTATCCCTCTCCTCAGGATATTCAAATAAGAAATAAACTGAAAGTAATGAAATAGCTACATTTAGGAAAAAGAAACAACAAAAAAAAAACCCAAACAGTATTCTGGTTATCTCTGAATCTTCTTATTTTTGTAAAATTATCACAATTTTCAGGAAAAACAAACAAACACCAACACCCTCCCCCCAGACTTTCAGTAAAACAGTGCAAAAATAATTGTTTAGTTTGTGGCTTCATGGCTCCCAAACAGTTTAGCAATTTTATTGGTACCTTAATTCACATTTTATTAAATTTTTTTTTTTTACTTCATTGGTCTGTTTGGGTTTTTTTTTTAAAAAGATACCTTTGGAATAGAAGCTTACTTATATTTTATGCCCTTATGTAGTTCAAACTAGGAATACTCATTTCCATTTTAATTATTTTTGAAATCATATATATCGTATAAGCCAATTTAAAAAAAATACAGTTGCCTGAATTTAAGAAAAAAAAACCACAAAAACCCAAATAAAACAAAAAACACAATTACTATATATGTTGGAAATATAGAGATCATAACTCCAGATGTATGGCAATTCAAATTTCATTCTAAAACATAACAGAAATTATCATATCTCTATTATACTCTATGTAATCAATTTCCAAGCCTTTGACATTGTAAAATGAACCATTTATGGAGCTCTCTTCAAAAAAACATCTCTAGGCAATGAAGTGGAAAGTTCACATCTGTCTTCAAGGGCAGAACTGGAAGCAGTTTCCAGTGTGCAGAAGTGCATTTTGTACATCAAAGCAGCTACAATTATGTCCTCCAATAATCTGCATTTAATATGCATTCAGTACCTCAGGAATAATCTTTTTTATTTAAATATGGCACTTGAATGCAATCATTCCAATTATTTTGCAAAAATAACTACGGACATTTTATTTTAAAAACTTGAATTTTTTCTACTGTGTTTTCAGATACTTTGCAGTATAAACTTTTTTTTCCTGTTTCAAATGCAATTAAAATATAGTAAAAGCAGCAATTACAACACTAAAGTGCTTAAATTGCATTGGTATCTGTAAAAAAAAAAAATTGTGCAAATAATTATTTCAACTGGCTGTTAATGCCCTAGCCACATTTGGAAAGTTAAACCATAATCCTGAATGCCCAGCAAGGCTCACAAAATTCACCATTTACGAGTTTGCTTGGGGAACCTTTCTGGTAGTTGAGTGAGACATGGCACTAAAATATAAAGAATGCATGTAAAGATGTTGGTACTTTTCCCTTTACTAATCTTGTCAAGGTTCAAGAACAGACTGCTAGAGCATAAAAATTTGAAAATTTAAGCAAGGGCAAAATTTCAGGAATGTACTAAGAAATTTGAGGGGAAAAAAAAACCCAAACATGTATTGTCTCTATTCTATAAAATCAATATTGTTGTAGTGTTTAGTGCAAAATGTACAAAATTATAATAAAATTTTTTTTAAAAAATCATAACCTTTGTATTCAAGTAACCAAAACATAGCAAAGAAAAAGAACACAGAAATAATCCTTTGTTTTGCTCCTGGGTCTTACTAGCCAAGTTGCTAAACAGGTAGTGTACTTCAGAGAAACAGCAGGATAGAAAATACAATATTCATCAGTTTATCAGTCTTCACACGAATGTGTGAAGTGCAATAACAGACCTTAAATCTCATGATTTTCTACTTTAAACTGTGTTTTAGTTCAACCACCTGTGTGGCCCGACAGATTCATATTATTGCTGTATTTCATAGAATCAGAATGCTTTTGGTTAGATGGGCCCTCAAAGATTATCTAGTTCCAATACCCCTGCCATGGGCCAGAACATGCTCACTAGACCAGGTTGCTCAAAGCTCCAGCTAACCTGGCCTTAAATGCCTCCAGGGCTGGAGCTTCCACAACCTCTGTGGGCCACCTGTGCCAGTGCCTCACCACCCTCACAGGAAAGAATTTCTTCCTAATATCTAACCTAAACCTGCCCTCTTTCAGCTTGAAGTCATTGCCCTTGTCCTATCACTACACTCCCTGGTGAACAGTCCCTCTCCCCCTTTCTTGTAGGACCCCTTTAAGTATTGGCATGCCACAATTAGGTCACCCTGGATCCCTCTCCAGACTGAACAAGCACAACTCTCACAGCTTGTCTCTCCAGCCCCATGATCATCATCATGGCCCTATTGATTATTGTTTTGCTTACATTTCATGCATAATGCCACACTGACCCTTAGAAAAAACCCAAATCATTATACTTTAATTGTTCATTATCTATATTTGCATCATAGTTAAAAAGTGTACATTGCAACTGAAATGTATTATAGTTAAACTGTAGTTAGCTTAGAAATTACTGGCTCTTTTCAGTTCTCTCTAGACCAATAGCACTAGAGTACTAGACCAATAGCACTTCATTGAGCGTATTTCAGAAAGTACGCTGTATAATATTACCAAAACATTCCACAGAAATTACTTATAGGAACAGCATTTCTATCAATAATCATTAATGAATTTCATTGGTGATGCTGATCATGCCAGTAGGAAAATGAAGCCAGTTTTGAGCCTTTTGGGGCAAAATATCTATCTATGTGATTACAGAATACCTTGTGCTAAACAGAAGAGGCCAAAGAATGAAGTCTGGTTTTGTCTGGCTTTACATTAAAGGATTCATTGATTTAAATCAAGAAACCAAACAACTAAAGTGATTTACCAAGCACACGCACAAACAAAAGCAGGAACTGGTTTAAGAGTTTAAGAGAAATCTGAACAGAACAGCAAAACTCAACAATTACAAAATTTGGAGAAAACAGACTGTACCATGGTACAATGCTGGATGGGGTGAATGCTGATAGAGAGACACCACTGAAAAGAACTGGGAAACCTGAGTGCTGGAGGACAAACCACAGCAAAACCCAGAGTACCTTGGAACTCCAAGTTAACAAAGAACCCCTTCACTCTCATTCCATCAATAAAGACCCTTCTCAGAAAAACACTGATTGAAAAAAGGTGGAGAGTACTGCTCTGTCTGTTAGGCCTACTGATTCAGTAAATAATTTGTGTTATGCAACATCAGTAACGATAACCGTATGCAGTAAAAATACACTTCAATCAATTTTGTATCTGTAGGACTGGCTAATCTGCTTTTAGAGCTTCCTCTCTAAAACCCCACAAACCCTCTAAGAAGCTGTATGCTTGCTAGTTGGATCTGAAAAACATGCAGTTGTGAATATGGTGAAAAAGCTTACTGTCAAAGTGTGGGGTTGAAACTGATGTCTAAATGTAAAAATGGGAAGAAAAAAAAAAAAAAAACCCTCTTTTTAATAGGAAACATTTTTAATCAGTATGTCAGAAAATGAACCCATATTGTCAAAGGGACTATCCAAAGCATCTACACTTGATAAGAGCTTTTTGTGCCACCAATTAGGAAATAAACTCACTAAATTTCCAAAATTATTGGAGCTAAGGAAATATGTCCCACCCAGTTTGAATACAGAGACTCTAAGTAAAAAGATTTGACTGAAGCTCCAGAAAGTTTTAATATTTGCATTGAGTATTACGCAGTACTTCAAGCTCAGGCTACATCTCTTAAATGCCACTCAACAATGAATGCAGTTTATATTTGCTGCCCAAACCCACCCACAACCCTTCTCAAGACCACACAAATTGTTTCTATTTGATTTAAGCTCTCCATGTTTAGCTAGAAAGTGTCATCCTCTTACATTATCCTTACCATGATGAAAGGCATGGAAGATTTCTAAAATGTCTTCTTGTGAACAAACTGCACAACCACATCCTGGTTTTATACAGTGTGCATACTTCTAATGAGACACTAAGAGACAGCTAAATGAATAAAGAACCACTGTACAATGGAGAAGACCAAGGGAATCTGGAAAATGTTATTTGGGGGCAACAGTGGGATTGCATTTTAGAAAGCTCAGAGAGTTGGTAGATTTTTTGTGCTATCTTCTGTTCTCATTACAGTTTGACAATTTTCACAGAACAAATTAAGTCTTTGGTACCTTTTATTCTCATTACAATCTATGTGACAAGAGCGCATTATATATTTGCCATTTTCTATTCCTTTTACAATCATTGCTACAAGAATAAACTGTATCAGACTTCATGGCTGATAGTTTATCACTCTGTGCTCAGATCCACTAGATAGATAAGCAGTACCTGACTTTAATCTCACATTTACCTTGTGAGATTTACAAGTGTTATCAGTAAAACTGAGGCCTTTGCAAATTTATGCAAATGTCACATCAGATATAAGTAGACATGAGGCTAATCTACAGAGTTCGGATGCAAAAAAAAGGCCCAGAGAATCTGGTGCTGCAACAGATGAGGTGAGAATAAATAATATTTATGTTTCCTTTCTTTAGTCATTCCTGCTGATCTAGGCCATTTATTATAATCCTACTCAAGTTCTGCAGACCGACGTTATGTTTTCTAAAAGATCACTCTGTCTCGAGACTCCATCATTCTTTCTCCTGTCCTACGTGGATGATGATGATGTGACACATTAGGACAATTTGCTCATTCCGGGACCATCGAGTGAACCAGACACAAGCCCATAAGTTGACCTTCAGTTCAGTGTCTGTACTTACTTTTCCTCCCTCTTCTCATTTATTTATTTTGAGGAAATCTAATTTTATGTCTTGGTAGAAAAGAAAAACAAAAGAAAAGGAAATGCACCAATAATTTAATGATAAATGTTACATGCTCCTGTTTTCTATGATTTACAGAAAGTGGCAGATAAGAATACATAGATCATTTCTCATATAGGAATCTCTTATTGAGACCTTTTTTTAATTGTATATTGGCAGAGTGTGGCCATTCTAAATAACAGGGTTAGAGAAAGAATTCACACAAATTTTAGTTAGTTTTCTAAAAATATAGTAATGAAATTACTATTTCCATGCAAAAAGGTTTATAGATGCTAAACAGGATCCATCTTGATGTGGTAAGAGCATTTGCTGACATGCAATACACATCTGAAACAGAAGTGCCATGGTGACTGTAGTCACATTAAAAAACTGCTGATGTGTTTCAATGCACATCAGTACATTACCAGTGGAAAAACGTCAATAAATCATGACAAGCATCCTGAAGTTATGTGTTTCCTATAAAACTCATCTGCACTGATACAGTATCATTCTAATTTAAGATAGTCTGCTGAAGTTCATCCAAAGCAGACCACTTAAAATTAAGATTCAGGACATTGTAAGGTAATAAAATTGTTTCCTGTGCAGAACCTGTGAAAGATAACATTATTTAAACTTCAGAAGGGTCAATAACTATTGTGCAAATGTAGAATGTTTTAACTGAAGTCAATTGGATCTGTTCCGCCCATGGTGGTTGAAGAGAACATCTGAAACGCTTTGTGTGTGTATATGTATGTTGACACATGATTTTTAAGTTTCTAGGTCTGTAAGCTACTAGAATTCACTGCAAAAGCCACCAAACCTTGATAGAAAAATGTAAGTATTCTACTTTTTTACATGGAGTCACCATAATCTTAACTGGAATCAGCTCAATTTGTAGTTATTTCCACATATCCCAGTTGATTATTGAATAGAAAAGATGATGTAAACAATTAATGTGAAAGTCCAAGAAAGACCACCTTTGAAGTCTGTCAATCTAACCTCTCTTCTGGAAAATCCAAGAAAGAATGAAGAAACACCAAACCATAAATCTGTCTCCCCCTCTTCAAGTGGTTAACACCCATCTCAGACAAACGAGTCAAAATAGGACATTAATTTAACTTGAAACACCTAACAGAATGTATCTGCTATCTAAACTAATTTTCCAGTGTATGAAAAGCAGCACGTATCTCAACAACACAAGTCATTGTCCCATTTCTCTCTCCTAAAATTAGAGACAGCACAGGCCTAAGACATTTTAAGGGAGAAAATTAGACATTAAATCTGTACCCTGCTGAGCCATTACACCTTTTTATCTCAAAAGAGGGACAAGTCCTGCCGTTCTGTGCCATCAGTCTCTCTTATGGGCAGGTCTCCATGGCCACATCTACAAATAAATGGGTCGGAGCCCATTCTCTATCACTGAAGGCAAGTGGTGCAGCAGAGCTCCTGTCTATATGACTTTACTCCTCCCTCCCCAAACATTTCAGCCACAAACCAGAATGACTTCATCCAGACTAACTTTTGAGAATATTCTACATGCTATTATGCAAACTTCTGACCATAAATTGCCTGAGTTTTGATAAATTGGTACATGCTAAAAACGTGCCAGTGCTAAAAGCACACTAGTTGTCAGTGGTATAGACTGCTTTAGGCCAGTGCTAAACAACTCATAACTAGCTTACTAATACTTTGTATTGCTTATGGTTTAATTATATCCACTATGCTACATAAAACTATTATTTCACTACACCTGTCACTACACTGTCTTGTACTATTTCATTAAATATTTTAATGTATTTGGAAGAAACTCCTGTTTTATAGCAGACTTTCACTGAAGGAAATCGTTGCTTCTAACCAGCTTCAACACTGTAGCTGAAAATAAGACCAGACGGATTCTCCCTTCAAATAAAGGAATAGAGTTTACTTCTGAACAAACATTATGAATGAATTCACTCAATAATTAATTTGACACCAATTAATGATAAGCTCTAAAACAGCACAAGGTAGATGATTTGCATCACAGAGCAACCCTTAAAGTCTAGTTTGGTCATTAACCACAATTTGAAAACTATCCCACAGAATCACAGAATC
>VZTU01018976.1:6629-35141 GCA_013400835.1 Zapornia atra
GGCGGGCTGAGGCTGGTGTGGGTGCTGCTTTGCCCGCGGCGGGTCTTCCCTTCCTTCCCTCTTTCCCCTCACACTGGGGAGAGCCCCCGCCAGGCCTCCGGGCCGGTACGTGGGCCTGTCACGCCTGTCCGCTGGTGCGTTTGTATCCCTGGCGCGCACCTCGCTCGGGGTCTGCGGTGCGGTGTTACCCTGTGACCTCCCGCCTGTCCGGCAGCCTGTGCCCGGCTACCGCCGCTCTTCGCTATTCCTCTGAAAATCGTGACTCCGATGCCCTGTTTCACGCTCGATGGGCGAGGGCAGTGCTGCGGCAGGGCCGGCTCTGGTATGGTGAGCTCAGGAGGGGTTTGGTGGGCCAGGCTGCGGGTGAGCTGCTGCTTCAGGTGCCCTTAGGAACTTGCCTGTTGCAGCTTCACCACTTGCGTCGGTTGTGCTTAGGATGCCCGGTAAACTCAAACAGGCTGTCAAATAAGCTGTAAAAGGTGCCACACAACTGAGTTTATCTGCTGTAGGGTACGTAACCCTTCTGGTTTTCAACCCCGCTGGTAACAGACCAGTGTGAGGATTACTCCTGAACTAGCAGAGCGGGCTTGCTATCAAGAAACCCCGATTAAAACCCAAGTGAAAGCTGTCATCGCCTCATTTTTCACCCTCTCTCCTCTCTTCCACTCTCAGTTTTTAAAATCCTACTTCAAAGGGCAGTTTCTTGTGGAATAAACTGGACTGGGGAAGGCAGTTTATTCACTGAACCTCTTGGGGATTTTGGTGTTTGTTGCCTGTGGTAGCATTTTAGGATGGTGTAGTAAATATAAAGCATATATAAAGCTAGAACTTTAAGTGACAGTGACTCAATCCTACTTGAAAAGCCACAAATACCCCCTTAGCAGTGGACTTTAAGCATTTTCTTGTAGGCTTTGTTGCTGTGGCTGGGGTGCAGTTAGGGAAGGAACCCCTGTCCAACCCAGCTCTCACTGACATACCCACCCAGGCAGAGCACGTTGTGTTGCCAGTTACTGCAAGAGCTGTTCTCCTTGGGTGTTGCTCGTTTCTGTTTCCTAATTATTCCATGAAGGGATTTAAAACTGTGTTGAAAGGCCTGATGCCTTCCCTTAGCTAATTTTTTTGCAGCCTGTGGAAGTAAGTGCTGTTCTAACCAGTTCAGAGGTGAAATGATAAATTTTTAGCTTAAAAAAAACACACCTGGGAAAAAAAAATCCATGTTTTTCGGAATATAAAGGAAACAACTGTGAGTTTGCTCACTGTTAGCAAGGTTCCCCTCAGGAGCCTTGCTCAAGATGTTACCAGAGTCACTGGGTGAGCATCCTACAGTCAGAAGTGCTCTCCAGTGAGCAAACCCATCTCCTTGATCTATAGAGTGGGTTCCAGGGCTCTCCGGGAGTTATCAAAAGATGCTTTGCTGATGAAAGCAAGCCATCCAGGGTTGTTGGAGGCATCTTGAGGTGATAGCCATCTGTAGTTGGTGTGATGGTGGCAAGTGAGCTTCTGTATTTTTGATGAGGAGGCACAAGTAAGTTGGTGATGTCTGTAAAAGTAGGTGGTGTCAAAAGAGTGTCTGGTGTCCGGTATGATTTTTCCTTAAAAGTTTGTCTGTTTGCAACTGATTATTTCCAAGAGAACACCTAAAATAACCTCAAAATAGGGTGGTTGTTTTCCCTGTGGCTTGTGAAGTTATTGCCTGAGAGTTTGAGTCCCTGTGTGTTGCCTTGGCTCTTCCTGTAGTTCACTGGAGCTCTGTGACTTGGACACCTCAGCGGCGTAACGACGCTCGATACGGATCCTGAGCCACTCTTTAACCTGCTGATTTGACACTCCTCTGAATTATGTAGCTACTTTTCCTGTGTGATAAGAATAGATTGAATATCTCTATTCAAATATTACCAGTGTACCTTTGCAATTAGCTGTCTATTTTTTCCCCATTTTAAAAGTATTTCCCTTTGAGCGCTGCCAGCTAACCCAGAGGCTGCTCGGGGTGGCTTTAGGTAGCTCTGCATCTAAACCCACTTCTTTTATAGGGGTTGTAATTTAACCTATATTAATGCCACCTCATTTGTGTTTGCAGGGTAATCCTGCTGTCGCTTTAATCAGTTGAATCTTGCCCCTTCAAGCCTTTTCTGTAAGGCATAATTACTGGGTTTTGTTTCATCCAGAAGTTTAATAGATGGAAAAGGTTAATAGAACTGAACACTGTGGAGTTATTCTCACCTCAGTAATCTGAGCACTTCTCTTACATCACGCTGTTTGCCCTGATTTGCAGGTTATTTGAGTCGATGGTTCCCCATAGCTCCTCAGAGCCTTCCCTCCATCGGCATTTTGCTCAAGCAATAAATAAATCTGCTGACGTGTATGTTCTGCCCTGTTTGCTTATTCTTGACCTTTGCTTTTTAGCCATGCAAAGGGACAGTTTCAGTGGTGACGTTGTGTAACTGGGTGTTTGTGCGTTGACAAGTGTATTTGATGGGGAGTCTTAAAACCTGTGCCTCTTGCAGCTGAGCAGTTGTTCGGCGTAACGTGGGATGTGGGTGAGGCTTTTGGGTTGGTCCTGGAGAAACCAAGACAGTGCCTCATCGTCTGAACAGGTTTTGTTCCACTGTAAGCAAACAGAATTCAAATGTTTTTCCTCCTCTTTCCCTGTTTTCTTTCTCTGATACAGTTGTTGCATAGCAGAGAAGCTGCTCGTTGCCACCAGTGTAGTTGCTGTTTACAGATACCTGGGTTTCAATCTGCTGTTGACCTGTTTTGACTACACTGTCCCGTGCTCCAGGGTCAGGGCTCCCCTAAAAACATCTTGTGATGCCCCAAGGCAGCGCTGCAGTGTCAAAATGAGTGTGGCTGGACAGCCTCCAGCAGCGTGGATGCCTCTGCCAGCTGAGTACGCTCAGTGCAGTACAGCTTCTTGAGAACAGTCGGACTCCCAGCCCTGATGTTAGCAGGGGTTACATGCTCTAGTAGCAATTAGCTGGCTAGATGTTTCGAAGGATGTTGCCCTTTAGTCTTTCTAAATACTAGATACTAATTCCCTGTGTCAAACTGGTTCTTTCAGTGCGATTATCCTCCCTTCAGCTAATGAGGAAATTAAGATGAAAGCTAAGAAATTAAGCACTTGGGGCTGTGTAGCAAACCTAGTGATGATTTCTTGTACCCCAAAGCATCACTTCAGCAGTAGCAGCGGTTCCTCCTCTGTGCTGCCCATCCTCTCTGGCACTTGAGGTGTGCTGAACTCCCCTGACACCTCTGCTGTGGCTGTGCCTTTCTGGGGCAGGAACAACTAACCAAGTTCATCAGGCCCTGCCAGTCCAGCTTGGCCATTTCCTTCTTTCCCCTATATTTTTTTAACCACACCACAAAGAAAAGTGTACCTGTGGAGTAGCAGAGCTTCACTCTGGTACCAAGGGGTGTCCTGCCTGTCATGGGCAGCTGAAGTTGGTTGATGGTTGTACCACACAGCTAGAGGGTTGGTTATAGACATCCTAGCTGAAGGAATTCAGTGGGAAGAGTGATGTTTTGGGGTCCTTACTTGTCAAAAAGTTTTGCACTTGAGGTTTAAGCTGTGGCAGCCTGCACAGGACAGTACAGGAGGCCACGGTCTTTGAATGGCAACCCCAGTGCTTTGTGCTAGGTAGCTGTTCCAGTTACAAGCCAAACAGGTTATGTGCCAACAATAGGGGCTTCTTTGGTACCAAACTTCTCTGGATTCAGCCTCACAAAACTTCTTCACCCCTTCTTCTCACCTCTGCTTCAAATCCCAGTGGCTGAGGCACTGGCTGCACTGACATCCCTCTATTAACCTCTCTAAAATGCTGCATTTTCCTGCTTGGAAAGTGTATGTGAAGATGCCATTTGAAATCTTCAGAGGAACATCACACACCTCCACCAAACCATACTTAAGATAGAATTATTTTTACTTCTTGCAAAGGCTTCTGTCCACGTGGCATTTTCCAAGGGGAGGAGAAGGTCTTTACTGTTGAATCACAAGGTCTGGATTCTGTCTTCCATGTCTACAGTAATTTTTAAATGTGCTGGGGGGGGTCACTTAATTTGTCTGTGGCACTTCACCAGAGCTAAATAATTTTGGGGTTTTTTTACCCAGGGCTTTGAATTACTTCTGTTCCCTGTAAATATCTCAGAGTGTTTCATGTGTTGTTCTGACAGATCCTAAATATGTTATATTTTCTCTTTATTTCAGACCATAAGATTCAGATATGTCCTTCATATTTGATTGGATTTACAGTGGTTTCAGTAGTGTATTACAGTTTTTAGGTAAGTTTGTATTGTTTGGGTTTTTTTCTTTCTGCTTTGCTTGTCTAAAATGTCTGTTCACTTCTTATCTTCAAAGCAAGCTGCTTGTTAAATAATAATATTTGGTTTGGTGTGTATTCAGTAACACTCAAACAGAAATGTCACTTATCAATACTGAGTATTTCCAGAGTGTGCTCTCTGTTCAATCTCTCATTAACCCTTTAACCTCTTGAAAAAACATATGTTTTCTTTGGTGAACATAACAGGTTTGATTTTTCTAATCATACTATGCTTAAGCTGGTGTAATTCAGCTTGACTTTTGTGTAGCTTCCCCTGGCTTTTCTCTGCTGTAAAGAGCTGAACTTGGTTATTTTAGTTTGGTTCTTTGGCATCTGTGGATATCAGGTGAGAATCCAAACATGGGGGGCTGCCTACAAAGTGAAGTGTCAGATACTGGAGCCCTTGCTCATGTTCTGTGGCTGGTGTCACCGAGATCGGTGTGAGACTTTGCTGGCAGCTGCTGAAGAGCCACAGGACAGTATTCCCTGGCCAAAAGAGTCTGAACCAGTAGTGATGGATCAGAGGTGAACATTTAGCTTGTGCAAAACAAACCCAACACCCCCCACACCCCAGGAGAAAGAGGAATGTTGTTACACTAAGGAAAGGAACAGCAGTTTCAGATCTTGCAGGTAAAAGTCACAGTTTGCAAGTTGGAAGGTTTTTATTGAAGTGGATAAAAAGCATTTGTGATTAAGGAATCAGAACAAGCCTTCCACCTACCTTTTATCAGTTGAAAGTTTAAACTTTTTCACTGCATGTTAGACCCTTGGCCTACTACTGAAATATTAGCCAGTGAAATTTTAACTAAGTTGACTAATCTTTCTTATCTGGTCTTCCTTAGCCAAGCACTGATTGCTGCACACTAGCCTGCTTTCCCAGGCCTGTGCATGCAAAGTCTAATTCTGGTGAAAGATACAGGGTCTTGGAGTAGGAAGGAGGATTACTTTCAATGTGTCCCTCTTATTTGAGAAGAAACACTTTCTCTTTCCAGTCTCACTTACACTTACAGTCGAAGAAGGTGGATTAGAACATTTGGGGAAGCTCCCTGCAGTTCCCTGTGCTGTCCTGGTATCAGGCTGATGGCTTCTTTACACCTTTGCCCACATAAAATTCTGTAACTCACAAAGATTCTTTATATACAAACTGTAGTCTTAGTTTCTCTACTAGCTGAAATATTGCTGCTGTTTGCCTTGGGCTTCCATGAAGGACACTTGGGGAAGTATGAAATGTTTCAGGGAATGCAGCAGCACCTGATTTGGGAGCAAAGGCTCCCAGGCTGAGAGGGGCAAAAATATTATTGGTTTACTATGGTTTAGTAGAATTTTGTTTAACTATTAAGGTAAGTGTGAACTGGAGTTTCACCTGTGGTGTAAGTCAATATATGACTCCCTTCTCTGTAGTTTAATAGCTAATATACATTTTAGCATGTGAGAAGGTGAACTTGGGAAGTTAAGAGTTGTATTTGAAAGAAGACACTCTTAACTCTAATAAAGATCATTGATGAAACAAGCTGAGGAGTATGAAAGAATATTCATTGCCCTGAGTTACAAAACATGTCCCACTGGAATGTGATCCCAGAGATTAGCTTAAAGGCAGGGGAAGAGGTGAGCAAATACCAGCAGTGTAAAGGTCAGCTGGGCAGAGGCACGTATCCCCTGTAGTGCTGCAGCATCCATGGCGGTGTCTGAGCAGCCACCTGTGCAGCAGCATCACTTGAAATCCCACCAAATAAAGCACAGATGAGGATAACACATTAGATAAGAAATAGAGAGAGCTGCAGAGAGCTTTTACTGGCTTGCTCTGCTGTCTGCCTCATGCAGAGGGACCCAGGGCAGCTGATGCACCCATCCGAGGGCTCCCACCCCGGGCCCAGTGCAGGATGTTGGTGTGGAGGGTTGCTTGTGCTTGCAGGAGAAGGTGTGGTTAAGCATAGGGACTGCAGGATGGGGTGGTGGGGTTTTAACAGTAAAACCCCATGGTGAACTTCACAGACCGTTTCTGTATCATCACAGTGATGATAAAATAGACTCTTGTTCAGTGTATCGCAGAGTACCACCATACCAGGGCACATACAGATCTGCCCCATGCAGTAAAATGTTACTGCTGTGTAGTAAAACATTCTGCTGGCCTCAAGCTGCCTGCATTCTGTTATTTGGCTGTACCTTGCAGTCCTTTTTGCAGAAAGAAGAGTGAATTCTGTTCAGAGCACAGCCCAGCTCTGTTTTTAAAGAAATGTGCTTTCAGCACACCCATACACAATTCTCCACATCCCCTGTGAGTGTTGTGCTGTCCTCAGCACTCCTGAAGGCTGTGGGGTTGGTAGTGCTTCCTCAAGTGATGTACAGTGTGTAGTACCTGGCCACAGCTCTTTGAAGAAGGGAGGAAGAGAAGATTTACTCAAAGCTATGCAACTCTTCATAGAATCATAGAATGGTCTGGGTTGGAAGGGACCCCAAGGGTCCCAGAGCCCCAACCCCCCTGCCACGGGCAGGGCCACCAACCTCCAGGCCTGGAGCTATACAAGGTTGCCCAGGGCCCCATCCAACCTGGCCTTGAACACCCCCAGGGACGGGGCATCCACCCCCTCTCTGGACAGCCTGTTCCAGCCCCTCACCACTCTCTCTGTAAAAAATTCCCCCCTAATATCTAATCTAACCCTTCCTTCCTTTAGCTTTAATCCATTCCCCCTTGTCCTGCCAAGGACAATGTCCTTCCTTCAATAGTTTTTCAGTACAGGAGATTATAGGGCTTTTTAAAAATAATTTGTCTTTAAAATGTTTTACTTTGTCAATCAATTTGAAGTTGTGAAAAATAATCCTGGCACAGGCTGTAGTGTTGGCAAGTTTGAGAGAATCACTCCTTGATCATCTTGGACATAAGAAAATAGTGTTTGTGTTTTACACATCCTTCTCCTTCATGGCAACTGTTGTGTTTGCTGGGGTTAGAAGGAGAGTTAAAAAAGGAGAAAAGGTCTTTTTGTAAAGATGGCAGTTGGTGAAAATGAAATGTCTTACTGTTGTTATGACAGCATTACTACATGTCAGCCAGTGTCAGAGCTGCCCTGCTGATGCCACTGGGGATATAACCATATGATTTAGCTGGGGGTGGGGCTGAATCTTACTTTTTGTCAAAAAAATACATGACCCAACATAAGGAATTCATACCTGTGCTAATTATGACTATGGACATTGAAATTAATTTCTCTGTAATATGCCCATTGAGGTCTGAGCTTTCTTTTTGCATCACACAAGTGTTTTGTTGTAAGCAGAGGTGGGTGAACAAAACACCCTCTGTTGAGGTTCAGGATGGTCCCTGTTTTAAGCCCACCAACACCACTGCACCCACCCCCTGCCCCTGACTCCACCACCTTTGAAGAACACTTACTTGCTTGGGCAGAGTTAAACTATGCTGGCACAACTTAGTCCTCTTTTGTTCTGCTTTTCCAAAGGTAGTGTAAATGTGACATGTTTCCATCAGTTATATCAGTGCCTCTCCCCTACCAAGCATCCCATAAGCTGCACACAGTACACATAGTGTAGCAGTCATGTGAGTAAGTGTGAAGGTAGCTTGTACAAGTAGAACATGGATAAAGGGCACTGATAAAGTGTGTGACAGAGCTTGGCTGGTCTGTATTTTGTACCGTGACTGTAACACTTTGCTCCTAGGAGCAAAATAATCTCCAGTGCTAGAAGTGAACTCTGACCAATTTGACTGATTAATCACTACATCCTTCTTTCTTCTAGGGCTGTACAAGAAATCAGGCAAACTAGTGTTCCTTGGACTGGACAATGCTGGAAAAACCACACTGCTGCACATGCTCAAAGATGACAGACTGGGGCAACACGTCCCCACGTTACACCCCAGTAAGTTGATTTTGCTGGTTCCATAGCTAGAAAGTTGCTTAAAGTATGGCAGGAGAGCAGGACCTGATTCTATGTTGTAACACCAACAGTGTAACTGGGGAGAAACCAAGGAATTTCTGGGATTTCCAATCTGTAGGTAGTTCAAGTAATACTCAGGAAAAAACACGTAGGGTAATTCAGTGTGGCAGAGTTAAAATGAAGAGGTAACAAGCAGAATGCTGAAGCTGGGAGTTGAGTTTACAGAAGCTGGGGGAAATTAGAGCTTGCAGTGTTTGGGAGCAGCTCCTCTGTGCAACTAGAAAACTAGTGTTTCTGTACTCTCTGCTGATTCTTTTTTTTTTGGCCCAGAGGTTGCTGTGTAATTATCATGGTAGCCTCATAGAATCATAGACTGGTCTGGGTTGGAAGAGACCCCAAGGATCACAGAGCTCCAGCCCCCTGCCACAGACAGGGCCACCAACCTCCAGGCCTGGAGCTACACAAGGTTGCCCAGGGCCCCATCCAACCTGGCCTTGAACACTTCCAGGGACGGGATATCCACTACTTCTCTGGGCAGCCTGTTCCAGCCCCTCACCACTCTCTCTGTAAAAAAACTTCCCCCCAGTATCTAATCTAACCCTTCCTTCCTTTAGTTTTAATCCACCCCCCTTGTCCTGCCCTTTTAAAAAGTTGAATCCCCTCCTGATTTTCTCCTCACAGGAGAAAAAGTTCAACACAGGTTAGAAATGTGGATTGGTGAAGGGCCAGTAAGGAGGTAAAAAACTGGGAAAGGATGTGAAGAGGGGAAACCTTGAGCAGCTTAGTACATGAAGTGCTGTCTTTGTGGCAAACCAGAAGCTAGAGCCAACTGTTTGTGCAATGTGTAGGGGTAAATAACATGGATATTCTCTGCTGTTCTTAGTGTTGTAGACTTTTCACATGTGTTTTAACAACAAAATGCTATTAAACCTTTATGTGTTACTGATTTTGAGAGAAAATGTACAGATTTGTTTCTTGAACATCAAAATACCAAAGAGACCTAAGGCAAAGTAAAAATCTACATGCTAGAAGGCCAGGCTGTTGTAAAGCATTGCCTGATCTTCTCAGCCAACCTAATTCTGTGTGTTTCTAGCTTCAGAAGAGCTGACAATTGCTGGCATGACTTTCACTACCTTCGATCTGGGTGGACATGCTCAAGGTAAGAGAATACATTGACTCACTTCACCCAATTGTGTTAGCTGTCTACAGCCCATTTGTTTTGGATCAGAAATATGACCATGCTCTGCAGAGATCAACTTCCCATACTCTCTTTGACAGCACAAAACCCATTCACTGCTTCTTTGTCTCAACCCCTTATCACAGATCCCAGATAGGGTTTGGCAAGAGCTGAAGTAGAGCAGAATCTTTCAGGGGTATCTGTATTTTGCAGAGGATTCTGTCCTTTGAATCACATCTGCTTGTAAGCTTGATGCTTCAGACTTACCTTTGTTGATAAGAATTCTCAAGGAAACACAAAATGCTTCAGTATGTTGGTGTGCAGGTGGGATGGATAATGTGATGATACCAGTACAGGGAATTTTTACTCCATTATTTCAAGCTTTGTAAGACATCAAATTTGCATCCTGAGTTTTGGGCAACCTAAGCTAAGACTTCAAAATAACCCACTTGCTGCTTAGTTTACTGATGGGCATCTCTCTGAATCTCAGGGTAATTTCCTTGTGGTTTTCATTCACATCTTCCTTGTAGCTCGCAGAGTGTGGAAAAACTACCTGCCTGCAATTAATGGCATTGTGTTCTTGGTGGACTGTGCAGATCATGAAAGATTGCTGGAATCAAAAGAGGAACTTGATGTAAGTTGAAATTGGGTTTTGTAAGTTTTAACTTAATAAGCTCAAATTCCCAGTGTCCAACAGAGCTCTGCTGCCACCTGGACACAAGTAGCAGCAACCTGGCTGTATTGCAAATTAATCTCTCCTTTCTCCTTTCTTTTGCAGTCACTAATGACAGATGAAACTATTGCTAATGTGCCTATCCTAATTCTTGGTAACAAGATTGACAGACCTGAAGCCATTAGTGAAGAGAGGTTACGAGAGATGTTTGGTCTGTATGGCCAGACAACAGGGAAGGTAATGTTGGGGGTGGAGGAGGGGATTGGTGGTTTGGGGCTTTTTTTAATTTGCCAGACACTTTGTTTGCCTTATTTGTGTGTTGACTCCAGTTTACTCCAGCCACACAGGAAAAAGGGGGTTTAGTTTATGAAGTGTTAGTGTATGATAACTGTGGAGTCTCTTTTTGTCTGTGTGCTGGATGCATCTCAACTCCAACTCTTTGCATGATATCCAGTGCTGTGAGTTTTCAGAGAAAACTTCATTGGACTTGGGACAATTGTTAGTACTTCAGCTTTTCTGTGTAGTACTCTAAAAGGAGGAGCAAGTTTTCAGAGGCTATAGCTCTAGTGAGACCTAACAAAAAACTGGATTAAATCTTTCAGTAAGTGGCTTTTCTCATTTAAAGTACAGACTTAGGACAACTTGTTTCTCCTTGTGTTTACCCAAGGCTTAGAAATAGATTTACACAACGAAAGAAGTTTCAGCTCATAGGTTGAGAGGTGGGGAAAAAAATGTTTCTATTGGTAGTGACAGGGCAGATTTGTGCTCTGGATCTTTCATGCTTCAACTCTTCTTACTTTAAAGTAAATCCAGCCTGCTACTCCTAGGAGACATTTGGACACAGGCCACTAGAAACAAGTTGCTCCCTTGGCCTTTGCCCTTGGAGAGATGCAATACATCTCTGCAGCTGAGCAAGCTGCTCCAGTGTCCCAGCAGCATGGGTCTGCTGAGTAGGGCACCTGGCCTTGTGATTCCTCTTTTCCTCTAAGAGTATTTATTCTTGGATGCTTCCCTTAAAAGTTCAGTGCCAGTCAGAGTTGAGGTAGGGTGGGAATAAATCTTTACCTTCTTTTCCACGTGAAAGAGAGTTGCATGGGTTGGTTGTAGAAGAGGTGTGATGGGCTGTAGGCCCTTAGTGCTGACTTTTATTGGGGGGTTTGTATCTTGCTCTGGTTTTTACAACATTGCACATAGCCATCAAGTTTCAATAGCACTGTGAATCTCCAGTTGAGTAACAGCTTTATTGTGCTCTGCTGATCTTAGCAAGCAAGCAACTTGTGCTCTTGCTGTGGTTAGTCCCACAACTGGCAGCAAGTGCACTTTTTATCTGCTTGGGAAGCTGTTAGAGCAGGGAACTGTCTGAAAGCCCTGTAGAAGCTATCAAATTCTCTAGGCAAGTGCCTGCTGTTGCATTCTGTGTTCACACACTTCACCCTCTCCAAATGTGGATGGAAATACGCTGTGTGTGTTTCTCAAGTCTTAGTAACATGCACGTGTTTCAGATGTAGAGCTGTTGAGGAGGGTTCAGAGGAGGCCGGGAAGATGATGAGAGGGCTGGAGGAGCTCCCCTACAAAGAGAGGCTGAGGGAGCTGGGCTGGTTCAGCCTGGAGAAGAGAAGGCTGTGGGGGGACCTCATTGCAGCCTGCCAATCCCTGAAGGGAGCAGAGACACAGGAGGGGAATCAGCTTGTTAAAAGGATAGACGCTGGTAGGACAAGGGGAATGGAGTGAAGCTAAAGGAAGGAAGGTTTAGATTAGATATTGGGGGAAGTTTTTTACGGAGAGAGTGGTGAGGGGCTGGAACAGGCTGCCCAGAGAGGGTGTGGGTGCCCCATCCCTGGGGGGGTTCAAGGCCAGGTTGGATGGGGCCCTGGGCAACCTTGTGTAGCTCCAGGCCTGGAGGTTGGTGGCCCTGCCTGTGGCAGGGGGGGTGGAGCTCTGTGACCCTTGGGGAGTCCCTTCCAACCCAGACCAGTCTATGATTCTATGATTAACTTCTTTCTAAAATCCCAATATCCAACATGAGTTAAATAACAAGATTCCACAGAAACATGTGTCAGTGTAGAGCAGTGCTGCTGTAACTCAGAGTCCTCCTGTCTCTCTGCAGGGCAGCGTGCCACTCAAGGAGCTGAACGCCCGGCCGCTGGAGGTGTTCATGTGCAGCGTGCTGAAGAGACAGGGCTACGGGGAAGGGTTCCGCTGGATGGCTCAGTACATCGATTAATGCCAACACCCCCCCTGCACACTCTGTCCCCTCTCTGAATATTAAGTCTGCCTCTTATCTGATCACCTAGTGTACGTAACTTGAATTCATTTGACTGTTTAGTTATAAAAAAAAAGAAAATAGCCATTTTTTAAAGCTAATTCTATCACGTAATGCTAAATTCTAAGTGTGAGGATTGAAAAAATAATGTCAAATAAGTTTTAAGTACCACAACCTGTGAACTTTCTAATCCCATCCAATATTCTTTTGCAGCTTTTAATTTAACTAAAGTCTCCAGCACCATATTTTTTTTTGGTCAGAGCAACTTTCCAGTACAGTATGTTTGAATGCACTTTTTAACAGCTAAAGATGACAAACATGGGAGAACTATTTAATGCTTATGTTAAATTTTTTTATGTACTTTTTGGAAACTGGTTTTATAACTTTAGAGTATATAACCATCTTTCAAGGAATAATAAATAATTAGCTGATGGATAATTGCATGATGCCTTACGGTTTTCAATAATATACTTTCTTATGCAACGTCATGCAATAAATTTCAATCCAGTTTTTGGCAACTTTAATGGAAAATGGTTTGTTTTAATGTGTCTTAACTTAGTAAGGCTGCCTGATCTGAATATGTGGGATATTTTCCTGAAACATAGAAGGCCACAAAGTAGTTTCATTGTGTGTTAAAGTGTTTTGGTATTTTTTTCAGGCTACCAACTCGTGTTTATTTTAGGGTTTTGCATCAGTGAAAGAAAAATCTAAGCTGATGCTCTCATCATCACCACCACCTTTAAAAAGTCCAAATAATTTAGGTCAGTTGTGCCAATGTAAATCTTCAGCTAATGTCAAAAGTGGTCTTACTCTGTTGGTCTCTTGAATTAAACCCCTGGTGTGACATAAGAAATACAGGTTGCTTTCTGAAGAGACAAAGAATACTGTTGCACTAAATATTCTGATCCTATTTTAATTAGATTTGGGGTCTGCCAGAAGATTTGCCTGTTAAATTACCAGGGCAGGGAGGGGGAAAGGTTGTCACTGCTGCTTCTGAAAATTTATCAGCCCACATCCAATCAGCCAGTCTTACATTTGATGGTTTGAACCACCAAAGACAAGATTGTTTTCTGTTGTTTTGCCCTGAAACCTGGCCAGTGTGCCAGCTGCTGGCTGCCCAGGTGGCTTTCTTCTGGGGTAAAACTTGGCTCTCTGCAGTCCTCCTTTCCAGTCTTCTGCCTGGTTTTCCCCACCTTTGAGTGCATCAGTTCCCCCAGGAGAAAGCAGGTTATTCTTGAGAGGGGGATGTTTTGAAGCAGGTGTCTGCCAACGTCTCACTGATGCTGGCGGATGCTCTGTGGAGCTGTGGTTGGTGTTCCTGTGTGCTGGGGAGGTTGTACCTTCCTCTGTCCAATGCAGGTAGGGTTTCAGCTGCAGAGCTGCTATTTCACCATGGTGGGTTTGAGTTTCACTGGGTAGTTTGTTTTCCCCTTGTAAGAGAACCAACTGCTGCACATGTTTCTACCGAATCCCTGCTACTCGCTGCTGTAAGTCTTCTCCAAAATACTTCAGGCCTTTCATTTCCAATATCCCTGGCAGCAAATATGTTTCTGACCAGTTTGATTTCATAAATAATTTTCTCTCTTGACCTGCTGGACTTGAATCTCAGGCTTAAAGCCTGTAGGTTCATAGTGAATAAATGAGATGGATTCCTTGCCCAGATCCAAACTTGTATGATTGAATATTGCTGATCACATCTCTACAGCCCTAGATTGTGCATCTGAGTAAGATGAATAATTCATGAAGCTAACTAGTGTGAATTGTACCTGACATGTATTACTGCACGATCATATGCAGAGTGTCAAGCCCAGTTTCTGTGTGCTGAAGCTCAGAGTGACAGCAGTGGCTGGCTTTTCCAAATGACCAACATGAGAGGACTCTGCCTTTAATAAACTAATGCTCAGCTCTAGGGTAGCGTCTCTGGTGCATAAAATCAAAACCAGAGGGAAGAAATGGTCTTTCATCAGTGTGTGGACAACATGTGAGACCTCACTACCAAGTCCCCTGATGTAGGGGACATGCCTCTTCCTTTTTTTTTTAATGCTTTCCTCTAGATTCTTCTGATGATGGTTATAAGAGAGCAACAGCTACATCAGTAGATGGTGTAAATATTAAACCTTCTCCTTGTAGTGACACTGTGGTGTTGATGTGGGAGACTTGGGACTGCTTTGCCTGTGCTTATGGAGATGAAGCTGGAGGTGGAGGTGTTGTGCTGCATCCCACTTCCACAGGCTGAGCCATTGCGTGGGCGCTGAGAAGTCCTCTTCACCTGCTCTTCCAACCCCAGCTAACATTAGCAGTAAGGAAAGGGATGATAGTATTAAGAATTCAAAAAGAAGGGAGGTGATGCTGCTTTAAAAGTGTGTGTTAGAGTAATTCTTAGTGTTCTGGAAACACTCCCAATTTTGTGTTTCCTACTGTAGGGTGCTAGTTTTGGTGCGGTTCTGAGAAGGGCATGAAGAAATCTGGACCTTGTGTTTATCCTCCCCCCATGTGTTGTCATGGTTCCTTGTTGTGGGAATAGCTGCTGGATGCTCAGTTAAGTACACAAATAGTCTCACTCTGTGTCGTTTCACTCACTAGAGGAAGTGTCTCCTGGAGTTTACATTCTGTTGTGCACATGGATGTGAATGGGTGTCGTGTGTCTTTGTGTGAAGGCTTCATGAACTGTGACAGGCTGAGCACAGCTGTGTGTTGGGTGGTTTTCAGCCCCTCCATGTCTCCCCAGTCATTTCTTTCTGGAGGTTGCTTATTCCTGTGATCGTGGCCACTCTGAGTTAACTTTAAAAAAATCCCCACACTAACATTTGGGTCCAACTTCTATGAATTTAATATTATATTACTTTTTTTTTGCACTCTGGACTATGCAGATTTCAATTAAACATCACTTGAAAGAATGTGAAAAAGAAAACTCATTAATAAAGATGTTATTTGTGAAGCATCTTGCTTTTTTTTTTTCCTTTTACATTGTGACAGTTCTTTAAGACAAATGAATGCAGAATTCTAAGGTGCCAGTAACTGCTTCTGACACAGTGGCCTGGATTTCGGTGTGGTCACCCCATATGTTAGCATCTGTCAGTCAAATTTAAGGTTTATTTTGCTTGGATTTAATTAAACTTGGGGTTTAATATGTATTGTGTAACTGAGAGGGGTTGCTCTACTTCAGTCTTGGCTTAATCAATTTTTCAGCAAGAATTACTGGCACTGGAGATGGGGAAGGGTCTTTGGGCTCTCTCATTTATCCCCTTGCCAGATGAAGATGGCTTCATTAATATGTCTGTGGTCAGGTACTGTCTGTGCCAAAGGTGGCCTGTGGCATTCACTGGAATACCCCACCTGTGTGCAAGTGAGCTTCCTTGTGTTTTAATAATTGGAATTTGAGCCTCAAATAAAACATTTGGCATCAAATAAAACATGACTGGTAACTATGGTCAGCTCAGAGCCCTTCCAGTGGTGGTCCCCAACCCCAGGTTGCTCACAGGTCTGCTTGAAGTCAAATTGTTCTGCTTCTGTCTGTACTGTCAGAGTATTTGGTTGTTACTGAGTCCAGTATTTCTCTTGACTACAGCTTGCTTGGATTTAGTGTAGATGCTGTACTTGTGAGTTATGGATTGAGGAGTTATGTGGGAACAGCTTGATCTGCTGGTGGGAGCTTGTGACTTACCTGCACTTCCATAAACCACTTTTTGCACTAGTATCTCAGCAGGGATCTAAACAGCTCTTGTTTGGAAATGTGAGTGCTCTGAATGTCTAAAGGCATCATTTATATAATAAACTGCACCAAAAAAACCCACCCCTGAAGATGAAAGTGTTCTTAAGCATGTTCTTAATGTGTTTCTGTTACCCCATCCCACTTAAATATGGGGAATTGACAATAAAATGCTGGCTTGGAATTTGAAGAAAAGGAGTTTTAATCAGGTAGTTCTTGTCAAATGATCAAACCCAGGGAAAAAGTGTGCTTGCTACGTGGTCTAGGAGTGAGTTTGGTTTGGTCTTGGGTTGGTTGGGGTTTTTTAGCTGGGTATAATAATAATAATTCAGTCCCTTTGCTGGAGTTTCTGTCCCAGTGTGCAGGGAAACTCTCTGAGCATGGAAAAAATGCAGGCAGTTTAAAATGAGATGGAAGCATCTGATCTTACAGGCAAATGATGATAGTGTCTCAGAAAGTGGCTGCCCTCAGGGGTTCACAGTGCCAGAGGGACTGGGGTGGGAGGGGGTTGCCACTGGATTAGGTGCTTATCAAGCCCTGTTTGACAGAGCCAGTGGGGAAAGGGTGTTTAACCTACTGCCACAGAGGACACTCTTTTTTTTTTCCCAGCCCTAAGTAACTGTTCTCCTTTAGTTTACCTCTTTCAAATGATTTCCTCCTTGACTGTTTTTGAACTGGAATTAGAAATTTATTTGGTGGTGAGCAGCAATGGTAAAATGAGTAAAACCCCCTTGTTTTTCTTCTGGCACATGTCCCACCAGAGTAAGAACTCTGTAATGTTTTAGAGCCTTTGATGCCTTTCACTCCAGCATCATGAAGTTTTCCACCTTCTAATGCTGGTATGATGTCCTGGGAGGCAGAGGGGGGCTTCTGTTCTCATCATCTAACCCATGAAGAAAGTGATGTCTGCAGGGATTAGGTCCTACTTGATGCCTGAGGGAGAAGAGCAGCATGGTAACCACCAGCAACATGGACTGAAGTGATGTCCCCCAACCTGGGCACTGCTCGTTGGTGTCCTGCAGAGAAGACAGAAGCCTTCATGCTGTGCTCCTGAGGATACTGCACAGCCCATGTGTAAATCCATGGTGGTTTGGGTCACCTCCTCCTGTATACTTCATTCCAAGTGTGGAGCTGTGTCTGTTTTGGTAGGTAAGTTAAAAGAGCAAACTTGCAGTGGGCAGAGTGGGGGCAGAGCTTGGATCTACTTGTGAATTCTGATTGTTTCCCAAATGTGCCACATAAATAAATGCAGCATTTCCTCCTTGTAAAAGGAGGAAACTTAGCTGCATGCTTTGGCTATCTGGATCCAAATGCCTGCTTTTGGCACAGGCAGCTGAGAATTTACACTGTTTGGTGAGGTTTCTCCCTACCAAGGCAGCACTTGACAGAGTGGATTGATCAGCTCCTGGGAGCAACGTTAGCTGAAACAAACCCTCAGCAGTAGCTGCCTGAGACCTTATCTTAGTAACCTCATGACACCTGAACCTGGGAGTAGATCCAGCTTGTTTGTTGTGAAGGAGGTGTACTGTGACAAGCCACTGCTTTGGGATGGAATGGGGCTGGTGCTTGGCAAGAGGATGTGCAGGAGCCAAGCTAACGAGGCAACCTGATCTAACTAACCCTGGTGAGAGGATCTGAAGGGGGCCAGGTTTTGTGGCAGAAGGTTTCTGAGCAAAGGAACCTGCTTGTCAGGATGTGGCTCTCAAGAGCAAGGTCTGAATTGGCTCTAAATTAATTTAAACCTTTGTTAAAGGATTTTTTTTATTAAAAACCAAAAGGCTTTGCTAGTGGCTGGCAATGAGTAAGCTGGAGGAGGGGGTCAGCCCGTGGGTTGTGTGAGCATCACTAGGAAATACTCAACCAGGTTCCTGGCTGTGCAAAGGAGGCAGGGAAAAATTTAAATGGGCTGAAAAATGTCCTCTTGCCAGCAACCTAAGAGGGAGAACAATTCTGAACAGGGCTCCTACTGCTGCTCTGCCACAGCTTGTTCATGGCCTGACCCCGGGGCTGGCGCTGGAAACGCTGGTGCTTGTGCAAGCAAAGGGAAGAGAGAAATTGGGCAGTGGAAGGGGCTGGATTCAGTCAGTCTGTGCATACTGTGGTAACACCCTGTCTGTCAGGTTATTCTGCAATCCAGCTGGTGTCCTGCAGTTAAGCCACGTTTTGCTAAGTCACTGAAAACTGCCAGTCCTTGGGCGACTGGTCCCCAGGGACAAAGCTGAGGTCACTTCTTTAATGCACTTGACTTCTGACCACTGATAAGCACGAGCTGTACAACTTAAAGCTGTATTTTAAGCTGCCTCATGCCTGCTGGCACCCAGAGCTGGGTTTCCAAGCTCAGCCTAGGCTCAGCTCAGCCCCAGTGCTGAGCGTGTTTTCTCTCTGCTTCCTTGGAGCAGGGCTTTGGGTTGGGTTCAAATAAATTGGCACTGCAAAGGGCAGGCTCCTGTGTGTGCCACTTAGCAGTGAGAAATAGAAGAGTTATGTATGTGCCTATAATATGTAAATATATGTATGTGCATGCACAGGAGGTTTAAAATAAATCTGCTCAAGATACCGTTGCTGAGATGTTTAGCATGAAATTGCTGAGGCCATTAAGGGAAATGCTGCTCATAGTAGGTTGTAGAGGCTTAAAAAAACCCCACCAACCAGGAGTTTGCAGTTGAGAAAAGGAAAAGCTTCTGCTTGACTGGTGAATAAATAATCACAGGAGATGCGGGGTGGGGGGAGAAATCCAGCTGTGTGGCTGTGCTAGGAGAGTGGCTGGAATTCTGGGTGCTGCCTGGAGAAACAGCATTTAGGCAGAGCTAATAATAAAGTTTCCCTTTTTTTTAGAGCCCAGGCTTTGTTAGTGGTGTTTGAGACACTTGCAGCAATTGGAGAGGAGGTGTTTGGGTGCCCCTAGGAAACGAGATGGGTGCTCATGTGTTTTACAGAAGAGGTGACCCCTCTGCTTGTGGCAGCTGGCTCTGAAGGGGTCTGGTGAGCATCCCCCAAAGGGGGTTGTGTTGATTGGATGTTTGTCCCCAAAAACTTGTCTGAAAAGAGAACTTCTTTTTGTTTATAGTTGGGTTGGGGGGGTTTTTTAGCTCTCCTAGTCTTCCCAACTTGTCTGAAAAGACAACTTCTTTTTGGTTTATAGTTGGGTTGGGGTTTTTTTTTAGCTCTCCTAGTCTTCTCATCTGCTGTTACTACTTCTCTAGTATCCATTCACCTCCTAATTTATACCTTGAATTCCTTCCTAAGTTTTAAAAACCACCACAGCTTTTGATCCCTGGGCTGTTTTGGGCAGGGGGGGAGGAGTGGTTCTTCAGCAGTTCATTTCAAAGTCCCAGGGATGAAATTTCTAAGGGCACCTTCTATCCAAGAAGAAACTTGTATTTTCAGAGGCGTTGTCAGGCAGAAGGCAAGAGAGAATCACTGAAAGCTTTACACGTGTCGTTGGCTGTTGTTATTTTGGGAGAACTGAGGGAAAAGCCAAGAACAGCTCCAGCCACTGCAGTTAGCTGGTGTTCACAGAGCTGCAGCCAGGAATGTGTAACAGACCCTGGTGCATGTGACTGAGGGATGGACTCTATTTCTGTCTCTGTAAACATGGAATTAGGAAATCCACACCGTGGAGATGGTGCTGGTGAAGAGACCTGGTCTGACCTGGTCAGCTGGCGTTGGACTTGCACCTCTCTGGGGGGAGGGGTGCAGAAGGAAGTTGAACTTGCCCACAGGACGTGGTGCTGCTGGAAGGTGTTTGGTGAGAGGGAAGTATCATAGAATCACAGAATCACAGGGGTTGGAAGGGACCTCAAGAGATCATCGGGTCCAACCCCCTGCCAAAGCAGCTCCCTAGGACATATCACTCAGGTGTCCAGACGGGTCTTGAATCTCTCCAGAGAAGGAGACTCCACCACCTCCCTGGGCAGCCTGTCCCAGGGCTCCCTCACCCTCACTGGGGAAAAGTTCTTCCCCATGTTGGTGTGGAACTTCCTGTGCTCCAGCTTACAGCCATTGCCCCTTGTCCTATCCCCACAGACCACTGAAAAGGGGCTGGCTGATTCCCCCTGCATCTCCTGCTTAAGATAATTATAGACTTTAATTAGGTCCCCCCTTAGTCTGCTCTTCTCGAGGCTGAAGAGTCCCAACTTACTCAGCCTGTCCTCATAGGGGAGATGCTCCAGGCCCCTAATCATCTTCATAGCCCTTCTTTGGACTCTCTCCAGGAGATCCCTGTCCTTTTTAAACCAAGGAGCCCAGCACTGGACACAACACTCCAGGTGGGGCCTGACCAGGGCAGAGCAGAGGGGGAGGATCCCCTCCTGTGACCTGCTGGCTACACTCCTCCGGATGCCCCCCAGGATCCCCTTGTCTCTCTCAGCCCCCAGTGCACACTGCTGGCTCATGGCCAACCTGTCATCAACCAGGACCCCCAGGTCCTTCTCCACAGAGCTCCTCTCCAGCAGGTCATCCCCCGAAGGGGATGACCAGTAGGTCAAGTGATAAAGCAACCACCCAGTATGTCACCAGGTAAGAGGCAGGTGCTGTGAGTCTCTGGGATAACATCCCACGAGCCCTGTGGACATGGGAGTGCTTCACAGGGGCAGCAGCTAGGCACACAAAAAAATCAACAAAACCCCTGTGTTTTCTCTGTGCCATCCAGATATGAAGTAAACACTCATTAAAACAGATGGGTCCTTTCTGTAAAACCCAGTAAGTATGTCTCCAGGCTGCAGCTGATGGAGAAAAGATGTGGGAGCAATGATGTGCTTTGCTTCTGTGCTCATCAGGTGGTGCTGGCAGTGACTGGCAGGGTACAAGGCTGCAGAGGGGAAGGAGCTGGTCCTGCCCTGAGCCTTCTGCTGGGACCATCACTGGCACTTCTGTGTCAGCTCCAGCGCTCCCCGCATCCCAGGTGCAAAGGTCGGTGGTGTTCCCCACCCTTGATGCTGAATTCCTCCCTCCAAACTCAAGCCCTGCCCTAGCACAGCATCTCCTCATCTGGCACCTGTACTCAGAGGCTTTGGTGGCTTCTTGGGACCCAGAGCCCATCGCTGGAGGGGGAGGATGAGCAGGCAGGGAGTGGGCTGTGTGCTGGGTTGCACCAGGCTGGCTGGGCCCTGTCCATCCTGCCAGGTGGGAGGAAAGCCAGCCCCTGTCCTGGAGACTGGGTGAAAGTCATGCAAGGAGGGGAGAGCAAACACATGGGGGTGGGGGGGAAAGACCACTGGGATCCTGGGTTTCCCTTATTCCTGGTTTTCTCTTTTCACAGAAGAGGCAATCAAACTCCAGCAAGTGCCTGAGCACTTCAGCCCTTTATTGTAAGAATCTGGTGAAGTGGAAGGAGCAATGTCTCCCCCAACAAAAAGAAAACATAAATTGGGTCAGTCAAAAGCCCAGGCTGGTGTGTTATTGCTGCTCAAGAGCCAAATAAAACCCTAAACCCCCAAATTCAGCTTGCTTTCCCTGTGAAAATACAGCTGTTACCCTTATTGTGTGGCTGGGCAGCTCTGTCAGCAGTGAAGTGCTGGGGATGTTTTGGCTAGAGATGGCTTTTGAGTGGTTTTCCTGTTAGTTTTGTAAAGGTAAGTGAAGGGTAGGAACAGAAAGGCCTGAAAAACCTAAACCCTGCAAATCTCACCCCCACAGCCTACCTGCTGTTAGAGAAAACCAGGAACTTGTGCCCCACATTAAGCCCATCATGGTCTGCAACCTGCTTCTGGGGGTAGGTGACAGAAAGCAGCATCACTGTAGGTTTGGATGTTCTCTTCATCTTTCCCCACTGGCTTTCAAGGGATGTTCCTGCACTTCTCTTCACCTCAGGCTGTTGGTGTTGAGGCTGCCCTGTGCCTCATGCAATCCTCCTGCCCTTGAGGTGAAGCTCAACCCAGCTGAACCATGACAAGAGCTTGCTGGAGCAGCGGGCTGTCCACGAGCACAGCTCCATCTGCCTCCAGGCAGCACTGCAGGAGGTTTGAGCAGATAATGGCAGGACAAGGGGGATGGATTAAAACTGAAGGAAGGAAGGGTTAGATTAGATATTAGGGGGAAGTTAGATATTAGGATTGAGTTCATCATCAGCAAGCCCCAGTGATGGCTGGAACAGCTCTGGGATGCACGGGGTGTGCAAGTGGTGAGGGATGGCAGCTGGGCAAAGCACCAGTGGGGACATGGGAATCCTTCCCCTGCTGCTGCTGTGGGAGGTGCTGGTGCATCCAGAGACATCACCCTTCCTCCATGGCAGGCCATCACAGAGTTGGGCATTGCTGACACATCTGCTTTTTGTTTTGGCTCAAGTGATCAGCTGAAACGTGCCCTGTGTCAGGCTGAGCTGGGCTGGAGGGGTGTTCAGCCCCAGTGCCCACCATCTCTGCCAAACATCAGTGATGATCCTCCAGCTCTGCTGAGAAGGAGACCTCAGCTTGTCCTGAACCACGCTGAGATGGGGTTGGAAACCCCAGGAAACTGGTTTCTCCTGATTCACCCCCAGCAACAGTGCTACAGAGGCAGCATTTCATAAGGTTCCCATTAACCTGGCTGGTGGGAATGTCCATTACTTCCAGCCACAAAGTCTGGTACCACTTGGTGCTGAACATACGTGCAGCAAACGGTTCCTGCCAGCAGCACAAAGCTCTGCCTGCTCCAGAGATGTTTCCTTCAGCACGTGTACATCAGAGGTCTGCAGGGCCCTGGGTGTTGGTGAGCTGTGCAGGTGTCACCTTGGCAAACTGGTTGGTAGGAACACAGGATGCTTTAAGAAGGATTACATGGAGTGTGGTACAACAGTAGCCAGGGACTTAATGTCCTGCAGCTCACCATGGTCATTAGTTGGATTAAGTTGTACAGAGAGAGTGGTGAGGGGCTGGAACAGGCTGCCCAGAGAGGGGGTGGGTGCCCCATCCCTCGGGGTGTTCCAGGCCAGGTTGGATGTGGCCCTGGGCAACCTTGTGTAGCTCCAGGCCTGGAGGTTGGTGGCCCTGCCTGTGGCAGGGGGGTTGGAGCTCTGTGACCCTTGGGGTCCCTTCCAACCCAGACCATTCTATGATTCTATGACTTATGTCCCCATGAGAAAGTGCAGGGTGAGGTGCTGGTTATCGTTCAGTCTTGCCAATGGTGGGATTTAGAAGACAGAACACAGCCCAATTCAGCTGCTTTTGTTCTAGTGATACCTATTCAGCAGCAGCAGGAGACAGGGGAGATGACTGTGGTCCATGTGCTTAGGAAAAGCAGGATCACATCTTTCCTTTTGTGCTGGTAAACTCTAAAGCCTTGGTTTCACTCATGCCAAATCAATGGATCCCTTACACATTGGTGCTGTTTTCTGAGCAGGGGTGATGTATGTCTGGGTGGCAGAGGGGAGTTTAGCTCCAAACCAGCTCCTTTTGACTGGAAAATACACAATTGGGATCAGTGTACAAGCTTTGGGGAAGTGGATATTTTGCATGGAGCCTCCTTTCCCCTCCTGAATCCCTGTGTGTTTCCAGCTCTGTGACAGGCTGGCATCTGGAAACTTGCTGTTTCCAGGTATTTCTGCTCTGGCATTTAGCTGCTCATCTCCCCTCATGAGGTTTTTGTACTTGAATCACAGAATCATGGTGGCTGGAAGGGACCTGGACAGATCGAGTCCAACCCCCTGCCAAAGCAGGGTCCCTAGGACAGGGCACACAGGTCGGTGTCCAGACAGGTCTGGAATCTCTCCAGAGAAGGAGACTCCACACCCCCTGGGCAGCCTGTCCCAGGGCTCCCTCACCCTCACTGGGAAGAAGTTCTTCCCCAGATTGGTGTGGAACTTCCTGTGCTCCAACTTGCAGCCATTGCCCCTTGTCCTGTCCCCACAGACACTGAAAAGGGGCTGGCCAATTCCCCCTGCATCCCTTAAGATATTTATAGACATTAATAAGGTCCCCCCTTAGTCTTCTTCTCTCCAGGCTGAACAGTCCCAGCTCACTCAGCCTGTCCTCACAGGGGAGATGCTCCAGGCCCCTAATCATCTTGTAGCCCTTCTCTGGACTCTCTCCAGGAGATCCCTGTCTTTTTTATCCCAGGGAGCCCAGAACTGGACACAACACTCCAGGTGGGGCCTGAGCAGGGCAGAGCAGAGGGGCAGATTGAGCAGCAGGCAGGCTGTCTCTAAGTTGGTTCTTCATAAAAGGTGGTTACAAAAGCCAGCAGAATGATCACTCCAGGTTCAGGGATGGTTGGGAAGTAGGAACAACCCGAGGTTTAAATAGTGATGAGTCAATGCAGCCATGAAGTGCCTGTTTATTGGTAAATAAAGGCTGGCTGCCATTGCCCATGTGCCCCTGAGGGGTTTGGAACATGATGATGCAAACTGGTGAGTCACAGGACAGAACAATAGTTGCTTCATGCAAAAATGACTCAGGATAAAAGAAAGACAGGTTTTTCAAGAAGCTGAAGCTTATGAGAGTAGAGAAAGGAATGAAACAATAGGGTGTCTTTAACCCTCTGTTGGTATTACATCTTTTTTCTAAAGATTCCTGTTGTGGTGGATGCCCCAGGCCAGTGGGTTCACCCCCTGCCTGTGTGCATGCACATAACTGGGGGGGGAACCCTAAATACCCTGTGTGTGAGCATTAAATATGATGTACATAACAGCATGAAATTGTGGTTGGTTGTCTGCAGCATTCCCCCTCTCCCCTTCCATTGGTCCTGTGGAGCGAGGGCTTGGTCCAGCTGGCAGGCAGGATGCTCTCAGGGTTGGAGATGGCCCTTGGGCAGTGGGGCTGTGCTGCTCCTGGCTGCTCCCCTTAACCTGCCACGGCCTGAACCTGAGCTCCAAGCTCTGTTGGGTATGATGAGACACAAATAACGTGTCCTCTCCATTACAGAGACCCCTGATCCCTCTGGTGAGGGTGGAATACGCTGCTCCCTAATTTCTATGGCCCTACAAAAGTCCATCATAAGTTTTACTGCAGAAATCATCACCTTAGCCAGCTGAGCACAAACATCTATGTTACAGAACAATGAGGGAAAACCACCATAATCTGATTAATTCAAGAAGCCCCCCACCCCAAAAAGCATATTTCCTTTCCTGCACTACAGGTATTCATGTGATGGGGAGGAAATTCCCAATGCCCTCCCTCAGCTCTCGGTGTCCTGCACCTTGTTGGGTTTGTGTGAACTTTGGGGACTGCTCAGGTCTCTCCCAGGGCTGTTGGCATCTCCCCACCACTGATGGCTTTGATTTGGGGGGCCAAGTCTTCACTGCAGCCAGGCACACGTCTGAAGGATGTTTTCCATCTCTGCTCTCTCTGTTTTCCATCCATAGGTGGCAGCAGGCTTTAAAATCTTTAACCTCTCCAGCGTTGATGTTTCTGAAGAGCTGGGGGAGCTGTGCAATGATCTCCAGAACTTTTGGCAAACGGGCTAAAAGGAACGAGTTATTTCTGAGGAACAAAACACCCTTGGCTGGATTGCTCTGTGAAGGCAAACAGCAGAAAGCCAAACTCGGTGGGGAGGGAGGGCAGGTGAACCCTTGTTTTGAGCCCACACAGACTAGCAAAGAGCAGTGATTTTTGTCTGCTGAGTTGCCCAGGAACATGAAAGCAGTTAGTGGCTTCTTGCACAGGCCAAGCATGCAAAGAGTTGTGTTTGTGATGCAGATTTGAGCTGCTTTGCTCAAATTCATTTTTGTGTTTTCCCTACAGGCCTGTCTGTGGTTGGGGCTCTCCCTTCCCTTCTTCCCTTCCCTTCCCTTCCCTTCCCTTCCCTTCCCTTCCCTTNGGGAGAGCTCGGGGCAGGGCTGGCTGCTCCTGCTCCAGCAGCACATGGGGAACAATCCCTTCCATCAGGATGATATAACGCAGCATCGTGGCAGCATTGCACCCCCCTGGGCTGCCTGTCCCAAGGTACCAGCCTGGGGACTTGGTTTTCAAGTCAAACAGCTGTGAGAGGAGTGGTTCTTCATCTGCTGTTCCATAAAATGCTGATTTGAGGAGGATGCAGGGGATTTGCCATGTGGGTGGTGGCTGTCCTGGGAGCCAGGCTCCCTGTGGTCCTGCCTGCCCAAGGTGGAAAGGTGGGGAAACCCTCTGTCTCCATCACTCTGCTGGTCCTGGGCATCGGTCAGGAGAGCTTCCAGTACCCAGGAATATCAGCAAACCCCCAAAATACACACTACTCAGACTGCTGATGAATATCCCAGCTCCTTGGTAACCATCATACGTCCTTAGAGCAGAGTTCAGAAGATGGTCCCTGTCCCACAGCCGATGTCAGGTCTGCAAAGGGTATGAGTAAAGGCCTCCTCTCCTTTTTCAGCCTTAAATTCTACAAATACTATTTTTCCTATAGGATATTCAACATATTCCTGCCTCTAAGGTAATCTTTTAAGGCTGAAAGAACCCTTCCAGGCAGGTGCTGATGCTGGCACTGATGGGATACTCAGCCATAATGCCCCAAGAGCTGCTGCACCCGTGGGCAGGAGCTGCATCAGGGGATGATCTTTCATCTGGTGGTTTTGCTTTCTGGTGGTTGCTGATGCCACCCAGCTTTGTTTCACCAGGTTGTTTTCTTTCCTCTCAGCCAGAGTGGCGTAGGAAACGTTGCAGCAGGTGTTGGGGCATGTTTGTGCTTTAAAGGCATTTCACATTGTGGTTTGCATCTGTGCTGGGGAAGCCAGGGTGAGACACTGCAGGTTGTTGGGGGAAATTTACAGTTTAAGGATGGCACTTAATGGAAACCCCTTCTGCTGGAGCTGGGTTATTCCCAGGCTCCATCTGTGCCCACTGCTCCAGCGTGCTGAGTGCCTGCAATTACTCCCAGAAGAAGTTCAGCCCCTTTATGAAAGCACCCATTGCCCCCTGGCTTGAGCTGTCCATAGATTTCATTGGAAAAAGACCTCAAAGTGCTTTTTGGGGTGGGGTGGGACAGCTGCTAGGCAGCTGGAAGGGGATGCTCCTTCTCCCATCAGGTGGGTTATGCTCAGTCTCAGCACCCTCTTTAGCTCTACAGCTTCTTTCTATCTATTTCTATGATTTCTCTGCATAAACCACACAGGTAGGTAACCACTGTGCAGCTAAGCAGGGGTTGTACTGCAGGTTTTGGTGCCTCCCCACCCTTCCCCTGCGGTCTGCTGCATTGCTCACTGAAATGATGGTTAATGTGGTGCTCGACACCAGTGCCAACACCGGTGACCCTGGTGAATCACTGGGAGCTGTGGTGGAGCTGCCCCTCCACGTGTGCGCCAGGCACCGCGGTTGGGATGGTTCCTTCAGCTGCTCCTGGGCTGTCCCAGGGTGATGAAGATGCTCAGTGGATGCTTGGTGCAACCCCCCCAACAGCTTGAAGCAGCAGGGCTGTGCTGCCAAAAGATGTTTTCCCTGGTGCTGGGGTGTCTGCCTGGAAGCAGCAGTGCCCAGGTTGGAGCACACACCAGCACCATGTTCGTTAGGACAGACCCTGAGCCTGGTTTAATGGTGCTCAAAGGCATCGACCAAGATGTCTGGGCTTGGGGCCAGAATGGTGTAACTCAGCCTCCCCAGCTCAAGGCAGGAGAAGTGGCTGTGACTGAAGGTTGTGCCACACTGGTCTTCAAGGCATCAGCAAACCCAGTGCAGATGCAGCATCCGAGGGGCTGAAGGGGGAGGAAGGCTGCTGGGTTAGCAGGGGGTTGGTCAGGGATCCTGTCACTGATGCTCAGCAGCACCAGCCCGGCAGCAGCCAAGGAACCCTGCCCATGACCTCATCCAGGGCCTCATATTCCTGCAGAAAAGAGCAAGTCCTCCCCTGCTGCTGCCCCTGGAGCTGCTGCTGAGCCCTGCAGCCCTCTGAGTCGCTCCCCCCATCCCGGGGGTGGCCAGAGTGGGCTGGGGCAAAGGCTACCTGCAGCGTTGGGTTTTTTCTGAGGATTTGACTTATTTATGGATTTGTTCTGCCAGCTCCAGCCTAGCTCCCACCCTTTGGCCTGCTGGGCAGTGAGCTACCAGGACGGATGCATGGGGACAACCTGGAGCAGCAGAGACAGCTCTGGCACACTCTGCGCCCCAATTCCTGCCTGAGGGCCCAGAGAGCCACTTCGCCATCAAATGACACTTGAGAAGCCCTAAGATAACTGTGGTAACATCTTCACTCTGCTTTCAACATGAAGCAAAGAGAACTGCAGAAGCTGAGGGTCCTCAGGTGAGCTGTATCTCCGGGGGTCCCCATCCCCTATCCCTGTCCCCCATCCCCACTGCTCGGGCTTGGAAAAGCAGCTTTGCTGCCAGCACAGCGTGTGTCCAGCAGCGAGGGGAAGCTCCCTCCGAGCAAAGCCCCCCTTCACCACCCTCAGACCCAGCACGAACTGCTCGGAGAGCTTCGGGGAAGGAGGGGGCTGGGGGCACAAGCCCTGGCTTCGCTTTCTGGGGCCAGCCGGCTCGGATCAACCACAGCATTAAAAAAGAAACCCCCCAAAAAAAAAATTAAAAAAAAAGAAAAAGCATCTTCTGCAAAGCAGCAGCATCCTTTAGAGCAGAGCTGGTGGCTGCCGAGAGCGGGGACGGCGGAGGG
>VZTU01018981.1:0-10307 GCA_013400835.1 Zapornia atra
ATCTCACAGGAGCAATATTTAACCCAGCATTGGCTTTTTCATTGCATCCATATTGTTTCTATGACAATTTTATGAGTTATTCACTAGTCTATTGGATAGCACCCTCCTTAGGTAAGTTCTTTATGTGTTTGAGAAAGTGTTATTTAGTACCTGGCTCCAAAAATGGCTATTCTTTGATAGCCTCATTTCCCATTTGAAATAAAATCCAGAGAATAATAAATTATAATTTATGTGTAGAACTTGTTCAGAAGTGTGGCTTTGTATTGCAAATGAGAGCTTTGTGTTTTAAACTTGTTTAATGCTCCTTGTCAAACACCCATAACACCTTCCTTTGTGAGTCAGCCATCTAATACTGAGATTTAAACAACAGGTTTTATTCACAAAACAACATCTGCTGTTTTGATCAGTTTAAGAAACAACCATGTCAGGTTATATCATTGTTTAGTTTAGATGTCATGTTCAAAGTCTAAGTATTTTGGAGATATTTTGAGCAGGATAATTTACCTGCTAAAAGAGCAACACAACGGCACAATTCTACATGGAAAAAGGTTAATGTTCAGGTTAGGGTTAACTAGTTGGTTATAAACCAGTGGCTGTTTACTCTGGAGCAGGATCCTTTTGAAGCTGCCTGTTGTTTGGGACTTCATGCCTTGGTACAAAATCCAGCTTGTTTGAGGTATGCTGCATATTCTCATGCAGACTAAAGCCCCCCTTGCAGATTCTAGCAGAGTATTAAAAAGGAGAAGTTAAAAGTAAGTATTAGCCCAAGTGACTTCAAAAAGAGAAACACAGCAGTTAGTTAGCACACAGATTTTGTCTTGCTTTGTNTGCTTAGAATTTACTTTCTCAATGATCTCTGTTATAATGTAAAATCTTTTTAATCTCTATTTTTTCTAAACTTTGCAGTTCCTGTTCAATGTTTTTTTCCCCTCAATGTTGGAAACAATCTGCTTTTAGTTTAAGGAATATTAGAAACTGTGGGTTTTTTGTAATTTAAATTACAGTTTTAATTTGAAAGTTACTGATTTTAACTTCTAGTTGTGAGCAGGTGAAAATGCTCCCGGTGCAATGCTTCATGCTGAGGATTGTTTACAGTTAGTCCCTACAAATCTTGAGCTTTCTGCTTACAGGGTATATAAAGAAGCAGTCTGCTAATCCCAAATTCTTTCATGTCTGTTAATCCCATTAGAAGGTACAACAGTGATGAAGGTACAACACCATGTGAAACACACAGAGGGAACACCTCAAAGGTCTCCAAATAAGTTAATTTTTCTTGTTTCAGTCCATGTCTGTGGATGTTCTATTGACTCAGTCAAAAAAGGAGACACAATGTTTGGTGTAACTAAAATTCACTTTAAAACATTTTTATTAAATTACAGAACAATACTGAACAACAGAGTAAACTTGGTGGAAGTCCATGCACTGTTCTAGTAGCAGCTAATGAAATGTCTTAGGCAAAGCTGCTGAGCATCATGCTGGTGAAATATCATTGATATTTCTCTGAAGTCAAGTTTAGCTTTCAGGTAAAAAGCTGACCTGAACCTGATAACTATTTTGAGACTTTCCAGGCTGTAAGGACTTGGGATTTAAGACTTTGGCAAGTGATCTGCAGAAGCAGGAGGCATTCTGAAACACCATGTTCTACTTCCTTAGCAAGATGAGTCCTGCAGAACTGCTTTGCATGGAGCTTTTGGGTGATTTAGGATCAGGATGTGATTAGGGAGACTGTTGTACTTCTGGTGGTTTGTTGTTAGTTGACGTATTGAAAATACATACAGAATATATTGTATGCTGTCTCTTAAGTCAGGAGGAACTCTGGACCAAGCAGTTGTAAAGATGTGAATACTGAGGACATGTCCCTTTTTGTGCAGTGTCATTACTGCAGCCAAACTTTTTGTTAGAGGTTTCAGGTCAGTGGATCACCTGAAGAGACTAGTAGCCTGTTGGTAATATGAAGGGGCAGAAACAAAATGAGAATTTTCTGATGCTTTTTGAAAGCAAGAAAATAATGGTAATAGAACTTTTCTTCCAAAATTGGACAGGGTCATAAGGCATCTAGGGAAATGACCTGTTATGATGAATAAAATTCTTGTGAAAAGAACCTCTAAGCAGAATCACAGAAGTAGATGATGAAGGAAGGAATATTTTAGATCTACTTGTAAAAATCACTTTTGGAATTCATGTGTCAGCAGAAATACTGCTTCAGACTTCCTAGAAACTGTCAGAGCCATAGTGATATGCTAACTTGATGTCTCACTTTTTCCAGCATCAGCATCTTAGATGCTTAAATTAGTTTGTTCTTATTTTGGGGAATCTATTAGGGGGTTTTGTGACGTGCTGTAACAATGACCACATGCAGAATCATGGAGTAGCAGACCATGAAACTCCCAAGTTGCCTGTGCAAAGTACAATATGATCTCATTTATGGGCACAGCAAATACCCATGAGGACAAGGAGACTGAGACCATTCAGTGTATAACAGATGCCCCAATCTTAGCTTGTAAGCAAGTTCTTAACTGTCAACTTCAAAACAACTTCCTTGGAAAAGGGTACTTAGAACAAGAGGAAGATTGCCTGTCACCTTCACAAGAGGAGGAGGAAGTAAAAGTTTTATTTTAGGATAAAGAAATCTAATGATGGTTTATGGTCTTCCCTGAATATAATCTTGGAACTCTAGTTAAGAACTTATTTTTCAAAATGGTTTCACTGGTACTTGGCTGAAGGTGATTCTCCAGTGGCATTAAAACAGCCAATTTCTGCAGTAAATTTAGATGTCATCAAGTGTTTATGACTTAGCATATGAAGGCCTAAATTCTGCACCGCAAACATAGAATCAGTAAGCAGCAGTGGAACAAAGATAGTTTCTGTTTTACTGCCAAAGGGATTCCTGTTAGTTGCCCAAGCATGATTATACCAATAGTAGTGTAGGGACTGAGCTAATGCTGCTTTTTCAGTACCAGGAAGATGGCAGCTATGAATGCAGGAGTTGGTGACAAGTTACTGACATGAGGACAGTAAAATGGGATGCTCTTTCCTGGACAAGTGCCAGCTTAGCATCCTGCTTGGTTTCTAATGTTAAGAACAGAATCATAGAATCACAGACCTTGAAGAACATCTAGTTCCAGCCCCCTGCCATGGGCAGGGACACCCCCCACCAGCCCAGGGTGCCCAAAGCCCCATCCAGCCTGGCCTTGAACCCTGCCAGGGATCCAGGGGCAGCCTCAGCTTCTCTGGGCACCCTCCACCCTCCCCAGGAAGGATTTCTGCCTCCCAGCTCCTCTCAATCTCACCCCCTTCAGCTGTAGGCCATTCCCCTGGGCCTGGCCCTCCCTGCCCTTGGCACCAGCCCCTCTCCAGCTTTCCTGGAGGCCCTCAAGGGACTGGAAGGTACTGTAAATTCTTTCCAGAGCCTTCTCCATGATGAACAAGCCCAATTCTCTCAGCTTGTCTCCATAGCAGAGATGTTCCAGCCCACTTTGTTAAATAAGTTTTACCTGAAAGATTAATGCTGTTCCTTGGAAGAAAAAGGTTTTCTACTGCAGGATAGAAAATGATGGTTGGACTTGATATCTTTGAGGTCTTTTCCAACCTTAAAGATCCTGTAATTCTGTGAACATAAGTGCCACAAAAGTGACTTAGCAGTAGATATAAATGGAGACAGTAAGAAGGGAGAAGGCCACAGGTGAACCTTTCACCTTTCTGCTTAGAAGAGAGAGTATTCACAGGTTTCTATCAAGGTCAGGAAACTTAAGCATGGAGCTTAGCCAAGAAACAACTGTCCATGTGCAGTGAAGTCATCGGCATCTCAGGGACTTGGTAGCAAAGGAAGGTTTCAGCAAATAACTAGCAGAAGTTTCCTGTTCCCAGACCCTGGTCCTCCTGGGGCTTTCCAGCTATGCAGACACCTTCTAACAGAGCAGAACTCCTACGCAGCGAGTCAGTGCAATCCCAAGAACTTCCTAGAAACCCATCACTGCTCAAGTTAAAAGCAAATACTAAAATGAGTGTTAATCCAGTACTTGACCTGTTCAACTGGGAAGAACTGGTGGCAAATGTGGCCACTTGGGTGTAGCCCCCACAAGAGTTCAGGGTCCAAAGGCTGGGAAGGTAAATAGCAGAGCAGCTTGGACTTTGGGCTTCAGGAGAACAAAATTCTGCTTATTTAGGGAACTGTTAGGTCAGTTAGCAGTAACTCCCTTGGAAGCTGCCATAAATGGCAGAAATATCCCATGGAAAGGTGATCTTTCAAAAAAGCTTACTGAGAGCTCAGCAACACATAGCTTCCCTCTGAACAAAGGAGAGCATGTAATCATAGAATCACAGACTGCTTTGGGTTGGAAGGGACCTCAAAGTCCATCTAGTTCCAACCCCCTGCCATGGGTAAGCACACCCTCACTAGACCAGGTTGCCCAAAGCCCCATCTAACCTGGCCTTGAACACTGCCAGGGATGGGGCTTCCACAGCCTCTCTGGGCAACCTGTTCTTGTAAGGAATAGAAAGAGGAAAAGGTGGTAAAAGAGGAGTATAAAGGCTTTGCACAGGCACCTGGGAACAAAAGTAGGCAGGTCAAAGGTCAGCTGAAGTGAGTGTATATAGTATATCTTCCCTTTAAGTAAAGCTTTTGATGCCATCTGCCCCAGCAGCTTTGGTTCAGGTACAGGTCACACAAGAAAAGGGTTTTTAGACAGAATAAAAATCAGCCAAACTGACCTCAAAATGTCATCAGCATTGGGGTGACATCTGGTTGGCAGCCAATAGCACACAGTGTGCTGCTGTCAGTCCTGGAGCTGATCTGGGTGTGTTTAACAGGGACCTGAATGCAAGTTTGTTCACAACAGTTTGTTCTTTCTGCAAGACAAACTGCATGCTTCAGCAAATTGAGGTCAGCACATCATGGGATGTTATTGTCTCCCTCTACCCAGTGGCTGTGAGGTGGCATCTGAATGCACGTCTGGTCTGGAGTTCAAGAGCAGTGTAGAGAGAACAGAGGATCTGATCAGTGGAGGACCACCAAGATGGGGAAGGGCCTGGAGTACCTCATTTGTGGGAGGAGGTTCAGGGACCTGGGCTTGTTTAGGCTGATAAAAATGAGGGGAATGGATGTTTGAAGAGCAGTCATCTGTCAGTTGAGAAATTGGGAGGATGATAGAGATTAACTGGTTCTCATTGGCAGACAATGTAACAGCAAGGCTTCAAATTGTGGGGTGGGTGGTTCAGATTAGACTCCAGGAAACTTTCAGAAGGGTGCAGCAACATTGAAGCAACTTGCCTGGAGAAGTGATACAGCCTCCATCCATGGAGGTTTTCAGGACCCAGCTGGGCAAGGGGTATCTGGCTAATGTATCTGGCAGTAATAGTCCTGGACAGAGTGGGAGACTGGACTGAAGAGAATCCCTTCCAACAACCATTTCTGTGATTCTGTAAAGCTTCATGAAATACAAGCTGTGGGTGAGGAACACTATCAACCAGAATCCTCTTCGTTTCCGAAACAGAATATACTGATGTTTCCAGGAGAAAAAATAACTGTCTTAAATAATTCTTTAGGTGATCCTTACCAGTCCCTTCCAGCTTGATATATTCCGATTCTCATGAAAAACCTACAGTCTAACTTTACAGTTTTTCAGCTTCAGAATAAACCCTAAACCAGGCTGCTCTTCAAATAAAACCCAAACAATCATCCAGCTCCAAAGAAAGGAGCTCTGAGACAGCAACAGGAAGGTGCACGTGTTGGATTTAGCTGCTCAAACTGCGCTGCCTGGGGCTTGGCTTACACAGATCAGAATTTAAACATTAAATATACAAAGAAAAGTAAGATTATGAACTCATAAGGATGCCAGATCATGCCAGCAGGATCTGTTGAAGGTTTCTTTGTGAAAAAGATTGTGTTTGCAAAACTAATGACGATAAAAAGATGCCCTTTTTCTGCAATCAATCCCTGCTGTACAGCGTGTTAAACACTCCAATACTGAACTGTGATTTCTATTTCCAATACCAGCACCATGTCCTTGCCCAAATACACTTAAATCAAGGTCCTTTCTGTAACTTCTCTTTTCAGGTACAATACTTGTGGCTTTTATATGGGATGAAATCCTGCCTCGGATAGCATGAGACATCAAACCTGAACTCAGGCAGTACTACGGTGAAGAAAATACTTCCAACATCTTCAGCCATGAAGCTTTCTGAAAGCTGTTGGCAGGTTTCCATGCTGCTTTTCAGTTGCACTTTCAGATTTCACCTTTGAAATATCTGACTGACTTAGAACTTTGTATTCAAATCCTGATTTTGTGACGATACAGTGGGATTTTTGAAAATATCTGCCAACAGTTTCAGTTAAGCCATAGGAATGTGAAGGACTGTTAAAACACTGGAACTTTGTCACTTTAGCCATAAGTGCCATTTGCTGACCTGTATTACAACAGTATGTAACACTATGATTTTAGAGAAATACCTGGTCCTTTCAAGGTTTGGTTTCATTGGAGTTCTTCCTGTAGAAGGCGTCATTCTTATATTGACCTCATCATATTCCTACTTGCAATACACACCCCTCTGAGAGGAGGAAAGGCTACACTACTCCCTAGGAGAGTCTCCACAGCTCTGTTCTAGAGGTCCCCTGCACCAAAATTAAAAGTCTGTAGGACTAGCAATGTTTTAATAATACCCGAGTGCAGGTACCTAACCCCTTGCTTCCTTTCAAAGAAGGTGCTGGCCCATCCTGTCCTGTCACAACCTGTTGAATGATCACAGAATCACAAGGTTGGAAAAGACTTTTAAGATCAAGTCCAACCATTCCTGTCCTATGCTAAACCATATCCCTAAGTACGTCATCTACCCATCTGTTAAACACATCCAGGGAAGGTGACTCAACCCCCTCCCTGGGCAGCCTGTTCTACAGCCCCACAGCTCTTTCAGCGAAGAACCTTTCCTTCACATCTGAGCTGACTCTGCCCTGGCACAGCTTGAGGCCATTTACCCTTGTCCTATCTCCTGTCAGCTGGCTGAAGAGACCATCGCCCACCTCTCTGCACCCTCCTGTCAGGTCAGTGTAGGTGGTGATAAGGTCTCCCCTCAGCCTCCTCTTCTCCAGGCTGAACACCCCCAGCTCCCTCAGCCGCTCCTCAGAGGATTTGCCCTCCAGCCCCTTCCCCAGCCTGGTTGCCCTTCTCTGGACTCGGTCCATGACCTCCATGTCCTTCTTATGGTGAGGAGCCCAGAACTGGACCCAGCATTCAAGGTGTGGCCTCACCAATGCCCAGCACAGGGATGTAATCCCCTCCCCAGATCTACTGGCCACACCGTTTCTGATACAAGCCACAATGCTGTTGGCCTTGGCCACCTGGGCACACTGCTGACTCATATTCAGTTGGCAGTCACCCAACACCCCCAGGTCCTTATCTGCCAGGCAGCTTTCCAGCCAGTCTCCCCCATGCCTGTACCGCTGCATGGGGTTGTTATGTCCCATGTGCAGGACTCTGCACTTGGCTTTGCTGAACCCTGTTTATCTTGGTTGGCAAGAGTGGTAATCAAGTGCCATAAAATTCAGCAGACACACACACAACAGGGCATTCAAGGCAAAAAAAATTACCCATGCTTACTGCTGCCTCCTCACATAATGCAATAGACACAGTGTGTAGGGATGAATCATGTGGAACTTGATTTATCCTCAATTTTATATAACTGTTATCAGGTATTTTTTCTTGGAATAAATGAATTTGCAATTGAGGAGAAAAAAAGGCAGAGCCAAAACCACAGGAAAGCTACATACACAAACTGGCCCAAATGCCCCCTTTGTAGCCTCTGTTGAGACCATCACCAACAGGCACCACGCTCTGAGGTTCCATTTCTATCATGAGGTGTCTTCTTATGGCTGCATCTTAAATCTTAGGCATGCCAAAAGAGACTTTGCAAATTTAAGACTAAATTCAGGTTTTCTTTTCATAGTTATAGGTTTGAAAGGAGAGATCACAGATTCACAGACTCACAGAATCACAGGGGTTAGAAGGGACCTCAAGAGCTCATCAGGTCCAACCCCCCGTCAGAGCAGGGTCCCTAGGACAGGTCGCACAGGTCGGCATCCAGACAGGTCTGGAATATCTCCAGAGAAGGAGACTCCACACCCCCTGGGCAGCCTGTCCCAGGGCTCCCTCACCCTCACTGTGAAAAAGTTCTTCCACATATTGGTGCAGAACTTCCTGTGCTCCAACTTGAAGCCAATGCCCCTTGTGATTACCAAGTTCTAGAAAGATCACAGTAGTAAGTAAACCCCTCTACTCATTACCAAGGTTATCTTGCAGACCATATTCTAAGAGGAAGGGAGGGAATCAGATGGGGTTTGCACAGCATAATTACAAACCAAGTCTGACCCAGGTCCTGGTGCCAGCTATCTTTTTTGGCAAAAGTTTGGGAAGGAAATATTCTCATCTCATTTCTTACTCAATGCAATAAAATATTTTCTCCTTTTCATTTTCCAAGATCTATTTAAGATGATACTGCAAAATGAAACCAACCATTTGGATGTGCTTTTCATCCAGGGCAGTCTTAATCCATGACCCTGTATTCAGCCATTCCAATAAAATTTTAAAAAGTATCCTGCTAACATGCTGGAGCCAACTTCAGCTGCTGGGTTATTGCTCCACAGCACTTCACTAGCCTGAGTAGGCCTACTAAAAGGAAACTCCTCTTTGGCAAAACCCTTCATGGCAAAGAGAACGCCGCATCACGCTGCGAGCCGGGTAAGCTGTGCTCCTTCAGCTGGTTCCACATTCATCTGCTTCATTGTGACGTGGCCACAGAGGGTGAGAACAGAAGCCTGGTGCAGAAGCCCTCCGACAAACACAGCTTAGATACCACGCACTGCACTGGGAGGCTGTGACCTTGCACCTTCTTGCTCTACTTTTTATCACTTTTACCTGTTTTAATGTGATCCATACCTTACAGATATTATTTTTTTCCCCCTCCTTGGGATTTTGCCTTTACGTTATACTCAAGCTGAGGTTTTAGCCTTGTTTTCCAGGACATGGGTATGTTGGAGCATGTCCAGAGGAGGCCACAAAGATGATCCAAGGGCTGGAGCACCTCTCCTATGAAGACAGGCTGGGCTGGGTCAGCCTGGAGAAGAGAAGGCTCTGGGGAGACCTTACAGGGGCCTTCCAGTCCCTGAAAGGTGCCTATAGGAAAGCTGGGGTAGAACTGTTCCCAAGGGCGTGGGGTGATAGGACGAGGGAAGATGGCTTTAAACTAGAAAAGGGGAGATTTAGGTTGGATAGTAGGAAAAAGTTCCTCACTCTGAGGGTGGTGGATCACTGGCCCAGGTTGCCCAGAGAGGTGGCGGAGGCCCCATTCCTGGAGACATTCAAGGTCAGGCTTGATGGGGCTCTGAGTGATCTGATCTAGTGAAGATGTCCCTGCTCACTGCAGGGGGTGGGACCAGATGGCCTCCAAAGGTCCCTTCAACCTTACACATTCTGTGATTCTCAGGGAAATGAGCCTTACCTAATGAACTGATTTGCATGTCTCCTTTGAGCCCGTGAGGCCCACAGGGTAAAGGTCTCCAAAATAAATCTCTGAGCAGCCAGGGAAGAGAGAAAGCAGAGGTCCATGCCTACAAGCAGACAAGATCTGTTCGATTGGAGCCCCTATATCCATGTATTTTTGACGGCCTGCAGAAGCAAAGTCCAGAAAGCAAAGACGTTGGATCTGATTTCTGTACGCCTGTGTTCTGATCATGGCAAAACAGTTGTAAAAAATGGCCCAAGTCTGGGTGATTAACAAATAGTTGCTTAATTTCTGGCCACTAGAATTTAAAAACAAAAAAAAAGACTAATAAATAGATGATCTGTAAATGGACTCAATTAAGGTTAAAAAAATAAGATTAAAAAACAAAAGGTAGCTGAAAGAATGAAAACGAAGTTACAGCCTGAAGAATTGAACTGGGTTGGGTAGTACAGACAAAAATCCATGTTTTTACACTCAAAGTAATGCCTGTCTTTGGAGCAGAAGCATTCCCAGAACACTTACACATAACTGAAAAGATTTATTTAAAGTAAAACTTTGTATTTAAATCCAACTCTCCTCTCAGTGCAACCTTCAAGGCTCACCCCATGTGTTTCCACTTGACTGAAGTTAACCTTGCTCTCTTGATTTGACTGACAGCATCATAAAACACCTGCTTGGGCAGCTCCACATCAATACAATACAGATTTTCCTGTTTGGGGCTCCCTACTGCTCTTGGTGGGAGAGCAGAGAGAAGCCTGTGTGGAGCCCAGCTGCCCTCCAGTGTAACTCTGGCCCTGTACTCAGCATTGGTAAGG
>VZTU01018989.1:3249-15538 GCA_013400835.1 Zapornia atra
CCATTCCCTTCCCTTTTCTGTATTGTGGGTAACTGCGACCTGACCAGGGTTCTTCTGGGACCGACCAATTGCCCTGTGCAGAGTATGTGATCTGGGGACCTTGCTGGAGACACAGGACTCATTGTTTGCATAGGAGAGCTGGGAAAGACAGGAGTGTTCAGGGAACAAGAGGTGTCAGCGTGGAGCTTTATATTTTTCTTAGGAAGAATCAAGGAGATACTGTAATTTCCTTGAACTCTTAAAACACAGAGTAAGTGTTACACTAAGGAATTTACTTTTGTTGGTTTCAAATATGAAGAAACATTAGAGCTGCAGCTGCATATAGATTGAGGTCACCTTCCTTAAATCCATATTTTTCTGCCAGGTTTCTCAGTCCCTGATCGGAATGCTCTAGTACATCTGACTCTAAACAGATGCCATGTCCTTTCTGTAATACAGAAATTAATGTGACTTTATTGTCACCTGTATAACTAAAGTACTTATGACATGGTTTTGGATGAAATCCAGTACTTGAAACTCCTAACTTTTCCCTTTCCTGCATGGGGTGCCTCCTGCCAAACACGAGTAGCCTGGAGAAGGTAATACATGACGAGTCTGTTGCATTCATAAGCAGTGTAAAAACACTTGAACCCTCCATTCCGGCGTGGATGTCACAGCTTAGTGTCAGAAGAAGATAACCCTGCTCAAGCTAAATCTCAGCTACCTCTAATGACTTGCACCAGCACTAATTCTTTATCACTTGCAATGAGAATTTCCATACCCATTTTTAACAAAAATATGACAGGCTGGTTGGACCTAACGGCAGAGGAAATTCTAATGGGCAGGATGTCCTGCTCTGACACCAGAGTCAGTGGAGTTAGGCTTTTTTAAACTAGGACTTTGCTCCCTTATTTCCAGGGTAAAATTTACAGGAGGCTGTCCTGGCATTTCAGCATCTGTGCAGAGCATAATAGTTCACTGTAAATACAGGGAGCACCAGAACAAGCCCAAGCCTCTCTTTCCCTAGTCTCTACTCACCCAAACGAAACTTGGAGTTTGAATTGCTACCTATGAGGGGACCAATTTTATTAAGCTTTTCAGAAAGCCGTGCATTTACTTCTTTATGGGGGTTTTTCTGAAGTGGTTTGTAGCCAGGAAATAAAGCTGTTCATACGGGCTTTTGCTTTGCGTATTCACGCACCTCGCCGACCTTGCCTCTCCCCTGTAAAAAAAACATTTCCAAATGAGAAAGGTGAACATAAACAAACAAACAAACAAACAAATAAATACAACAAGTAATAATAAGCTAGTGATACCCTGTTTCTATACTTAAGGAGGTGCATTTGGCTGGAGCGGGGTTCTGTTAGCAAGTTCCGTGTGTCATTTGCGCCCCTGTGCTGGTTTTGAGATGAACACAGGCAGCAGAGCAGCTGCAGCATGATTCAATAAAAAAACCCTACCTGAATTTGCTGAAGGGAGCGTGCTTGGAAGTGCTGCTGGGTGTCACAGAATCACAGAATCACAATGTTGGAAAAGACCTTTGAAAATCATCAAGTCCAACCAATCCCATCCTAAGCTAAACCATATCCCTAAGTACCTCATCTACCCTTTTTTTAAACACATCCAGGGAAGGTGACTCAGGCCCCTCCCTGGGCAGCCTGTTCCAGGCCCTGACAACTCTTTCAGGAAATATTTCTTTTCTAATGTCTAATCTAAACCTGCCCTGGCTCAGCTTGAGCCCATTGCCCCTTGTCCTATCACCTGTCCCCTGGCTGAAGAGACCATCACCCACCTCTCTACAACCTCCCTTCAGGTAGTTGTAGGTGGTGATATGGTCACCCCTCAGCCTCCAATCTATACAGCCCCAGCTCCCTGAGCCATTCCTCATAGGATTTGCCCTCCAGCCCCTTCCCCAGCCTGGCTGCCCTTCTCTGGGCTCGTTCAAGGCCCTCGATGTCCTTATGGTGAGGATCCCAGAACTGGACCCAGCACTTGAGGTGTGGTCTCACCAATGCCCAGTACAGGGGCACAATTACCTCCCTAGACCTACTGGCCACACTGTTTTTGATACAAGCCAGGATGCCATTGGCATTGACCTGTACACACTGCTGGCTTATATTAAGCCTGCAGTAACACAACAGCCCCGGGTCCTTCTCTCCCTGACAGCTCTCCAGCCAGTCTCCCAGAAGCCTGTAGTTCTGTGTGGGGTTGTTATGTCATTCTGTGGAAGCAGTGCTCTGCTGTTGGTACCAAGCAGAGAAAATACACGATGCTGAAGGCGTAAGGTACCGTAAGATACTGCACTGTGTTTACAGAAAGGCAGAGCTACAGCTCTCTGCGCTCTGTCCACCAGCCTTCTCTGTGGTCCTTTTTGCATAATCTAATTTGTCCCTTAATTTAGATATTTGCAGAGCTTACGTTATGCTTTAATGGTTGTCAATTCAGAACTGATTTTCACCTTTTTAGGAATGAAAGGCATACGGGAATGTCTTGTTTCTGCACTGATGGGAATACTTATTATTTAATTCAGAGTGTTGCATGCCTTTTTGCAGATAGATATGGACAAGTATGTGGCACAAGGCTGTGGCCTTATCCCTTTTTTGGAAATGTCTTCTAGCCTGTGTACTTCTAAAGAAATACTTTTATTATTTATTTATTGTTGTCTAAAGAAATGAGAGTCGCCTGTGCTGGGATGCAGGTCATGAACTTGAAGAATCCATATGCTTTAAAGCTGAGATATAAATTTAAGCTTTTTTGGTCTTTATTCTGAAAGGGCATTCTTCTAAGATGCTGGGACCAAACAGGATCACCTTCTTTGCTTTTCATGCGTACGAATAGGGATATATTTTTATTTCTAACAAAATTCAGCCCATACAAACTGCCTCTGAACTAGAGCAATCTGATTAAAGTCTTTTGGCTGTTGCTATAACTTTCTGTTTATCACAGACAAGTCTCAAATCCATGCTGAAGAAGCAGAGTGATGTGTGCATGGGAGATGCAGTTCCTGAACATTAACGTCCCAAGCTCATCTGAGTTGTGGATATAATTTTTCCATGGGGTCTGGGTATGGTTCTAGCTGCCAAAGCAAGCATGGTGCCACAGAAGCAAACTTGTTCTCTCCATTCAGGTCTGAAACCCTTTCTCTGGAAGGGAATAAAGAGATTAAACTTTATTCATTCATAAAAGGTGACTGTCTGGTGTCTGTAAAGGAATCTGGTGGAAAGAAATATGACCTTAGCAACTAGCCTGGGTGCCTGTAATCCAGTATGAGGCAAACTGTTTTCTATACAGTTTCCAGCAGTCCAATTTTATCAGGGAAGGATGCATTGAAAACCAATATCAACCTGTCATGGTTATCAACCTGATCTTGGCTAAGTAGATGAAACTCTCTTTGTGTCCCTTGATTTGTGTGAGCTGAAGTGCTTTGCATGGAGAATTGTTTTCTGTTAGGGGTAATTTTGACTTGCAGAACTGCTGAGCCCCAGACATTCAGTGACTGATCTGCCCTATGCAATGTTATTGAAGAAAGTAGTGCTGCATACTCATCTAAATTTCCCAGGTTAATCTTGAAGCTACATATCAATCACTTGATCTGCAGATGTTGTATGACAGCTGGAGCAATGTGTTTAGAGTAAGGGATTCTGCATTTTTTGGTTTATTCATTTTTTTTTCCCCTATCACCAGACCATTAAATGACCTTCAAGTAGCCCCAGTACCGCACTATATAATGTAATAAAAATGGGGTGCTTTCCAGTCACACAGCAGCAGCAGTGTAGCTTGCAAGGTGTTCTATCCCTCTCTCCTGTAAAGGAAGTGTTTGGCTTGCTTTTTTTTTCTTTTTTTTCCCATACTCATCTCCAACTGGGACTCAGGAAATAGTATCTCAGTGGAAGAGTTAGGGCAAAAGAAGAAAGAAAATACTACAGGTTTCAGTAGCCCCTAGTAGTCAGTTTGGATTGCTTAGCTGCAGGAATTTAAACCTTATCTTGACTTTGGGGACCTGGAGAATGCCAGAAACTCAATCCAGTATTCTATCAAAACCTGAAGATAAGCGTCTTTCCACAGCAAACTTCCCAGGGACGGGGCTCCTTCAGCTCCAGACCGAAACCCCAGGAAGAAATCTGTATGTGAGTTTTCCCCTGCCCTAACTGCATCTTAAAATGGTAAGAGAACTTTTGAGTTAATTGCTACAGCCTTGTCTTCTAAACACTTAGGTCGGACTTGCCCGATGCAGTCCCTGTGCCAGCCAGAGGTAACGCAGAGCACCATCTGCTTGGGCTTTGTTGGGTTGTTTGGGTTTTTTTTTTGTGTGGACATAAAGATTAGATCTAAGAGATTATTTTAAAACCCTGTTTTCCCACTGATATGAATATGGGAGGCTGTGTATGGATTGTCAGCTAGATCTAGCCCTAACACTTTTAATTATATTAGCCATTTTTAAACACTTTTATTATGCACCGTGGAAGAAAAACCCTTGGATCAAAGAATTCTAGGAAAATGGTAGAGAGTAAGCTTATTTGAGCTCTTCAGAAGGGCAAAGAGCCAAAGGTTTATTAAAATGGAATTAAAATCTATAGATTTTTTCTTCTTTTTTTTTTTTTTCTATTTTTAATTTAATAAAAATATTATCCACTTGCTGATGAAATAATCTGTTATTTTTCTTTTAGAGTATAGCTTTCGTTCCAGGGGTTTATGGCTGGACAAGGCTCTGCAGGATGTCTACAAATTAGGCTGACCTCCTGTTCCAAAACCCACGATTTCTAAACCAGAGCACACTAACAGCAATCAAGTGTACCAACAGTGATAACCCCCAAAAACGAAGAGTACGACAATGAGATAACAAGGAAGAAGAGTGTTTCCTTATCCCAGCAGATTTCAGACTTGAAACCACACCCTGTGTGAAATTAATGTCAGTTTGGACCTGACATAGAGTGTCATCTCCCCTATAAACAGTAGAAGGCATTTTGGAAGTCCTGGTATGGGGGTGTGTCCTCTCTACACTGATAGTATTGTACTGAACTTCATTGTTTGTGTACTTAGTTCTGACTGCTGTGGACTGGGTGTTTTCAGAAGCGGCTGTAACTCAAAATTTCACAGTAAACCCTTTTCTTGAGCAGACGGTGAGTGATAGAGGCAGGAAGTTTATCCCTCAGGGGTTGGTATCTGCAGTCCCTGGTCAGATCTAGTAATTACATCTGAGATACAGCAACGTGTAGGTTATGGTAGGAATTACTGTACCAGACCAGACTTCTGTCACAACGGAGACTGCGGTTGTACTAAAGATTTTGGGGAAAGATGAAGTAAGTCCTTTAGGGAAAATTAGAGAATAACCTAATCACATAAAAAGAGTCTTCCTAACTTAAGTTGACACTAGTTTTTTTTTTTCCTTCTGTATGATGGATAGCTAAAAGTATAGGCTGTGTATGGAGAAATAGCAGTCAAGTGAAATTCTGTGAAATTCTCCCCATCTAAAAGTAGAAGGAAAATGAAGAATTAACGAAGAAGACACTCCTTCCCTCCCCAACAACCCACCCTATGTTATATCTCATCTTTTTCTCCAAATCTGCCTTTCCAGAGCCTGCTGGTCAAGCTATTTGTGCATCAAACGGTAATGACATACCATAGAATCATGGAATCACAGAATGCATTGGGTTGGAAGAGGCCTTTAAAGGCCATCTAGTCCAACCCCCCTGCAGTGAGCAGGGACATCTTCACTAGATGAGGTCATTCAGAGCCCCATCAAGCCTGACCTTGAACATCTCTAAGGATGGGGCCTCCACCACCTCTCCGGGCAACCTGTGCCAGTGTCTCACCACCCTCATATTTCTGGTTAGTGTGAAGGGCTGCAGGTTGGGGAGTCACTCATGGGAACACCCTATGCCAGGAGGGGCAGGCATGAATTATACTTGCCAACAGTGCCTGCGAATTATTACTTGACTGGATATTTGACAACAGAAGAGTTCAGACTTGCCTACATTTGCAGTTTAATTATTTAATTCATGATTATTTTTGTAGCACGTTCTAGTATTGTCCTCCAGTGTTGCCCCATCACTTCATTTACCCTAGGCTCCCATATCCAGGGGGTTTTGAAACTGAAGATGGCTTCCTCCCTCATACACGACCTTGTTACAAAAGGTGTAAAACACACAGGGAAAAGCTGGTTTTGTATTTAGAAGGGTTTAATCAAGATGTTCGCCTTTCCTCATCAACATTCCTTGCTTCCAGCACCTAAGAACCAACCCTGAGGTGTCAGTAGACCGCTGTGATGCTGCAGATGAGTTTCTCTGCACCACCAAAGTTGCAGGGATCTTAGAAACTACAGGGAGAAGTAGGGATGGTTATTCACAAGGGGCCATGGAAGCAGTTGGACAGCCTTAAAACACAGCACTGACACGGATGATTTTGAGGGCAATTAAAAAAAAAAAAAAGGCAAAACATAATGATATTTAATGTAATGTCCCTTTGTGCTGGAAGACAGACATCCTTTTTCCCATGAAAGAGGTAGACTGAGACCTAACGTGTTCTCAGAAGAGTTTCCCTCCACTGGGGAAAAAAAAATAAATAAATTGGCAATTTGTTACTAGCTTTTGTCACTTTGGTTGTGATTCCCTAAAGGAGAATACAGGGAAAAAAAAAAAAAAAGAAAAAAAGTAGGGATTATGAAGGGATTTTGTGGTCTCCAGACACTGTCAAAGTTAAGTTGAATTTCTGCATTGCACAGTTAAGACACAGCTGGGTTTTTCCTCGTTGGCAACTCCTAATTTCTTTTTAGACATTGTTCTAAATAGTTGCAGTGTCTTAAGTAGATTGACTCACATCGTATTTTTAGAAGAAAGAGGAATTTATGGAACAAGGAAAAGTGGACTGACAAGGGAAAACACTTTACATGGTTTTCTATTGTGAAAAATGAGTGCTATGGGGGAAAAAACCCAAACCCTTAAATATTTTTGCTCTTTCACAGGAAAAATGATGCATTAACTTCTCTGATTCTCAGTGGGATATTGACTATGTACCCATTTCTGAGCTGATGAAAGAGGTTTCCTGTCTTCTCAGTTAGCTACATGATCTGTGATGCAATTTAAATGCCTTGTGTCACTTTTCCTTGTGAACACTATTTGTCACACTATTTGTCTTATCTTTGTTTCTTTATCTGTCACTAAGTACAGGCTAATTGTTCTTGAAGAATGAAAATAATTCATCTTGGCTGATCTCTGCAAGGGCCTTTCAACTGGGGTAGGAAGACAGGTGGCCCCTCAGCCCCTTACTTGTAAGATCAGCAACATAGACTCACAGAATCATTAAAGTTGGAAAAGACCTCCAAGATCACCTAGTCCAACTGTCCCCCTACCACCTGTATTACTCACTAAACCATGCCCCTAAGTACCTCATCCAGCCTTTCCTTGAGCCCTCTGAGGGATGGTGACTCCACCACCTCCCTGGGCAACCCATTCCGATGCCCAACCACTCTTGCTGAGAAGAAATTTCTCCTCATTTCTAACCTGAACCTCCCTTGGCACAACTTGCAGCCATTCCCTCTTGTCCTGTGGCTACTTATCGGTGAGAAGACGCTGACCCCCAGCTCACCACAACCTACTGTCAGGGAGATGTAGAGAGCTAGAAGAAGGTCTCCTCTGAGCCTCCTCTTCTCCAAACTGAACACCCCCAGCTGCTCCTCATCAGACTTGTGTTCCAGACCCCCAGCTTTGTTACCCTTCTCTGGACACACACCAGGGCCTTGAGGTCTTTCTTGTAGTGAAGGTCCCAAACCTGAACCCAGTATTCAAGGTGTGGCCTCACCAGAGCTGAGCACAGGGGGATGATCACCTCCCTGGTCCTGCTGTCCAAGCTCTTGTTGGCCACATGAAATTGTTGATTTTGTAATTGCTGCCAGCAAATCTAGGAGGCCAACCCGAAGATGTCCCCTGAAGAAGCTGGGTGTGGAACATTCCTTGGCTGAGACACTACCTGCTGCCCCAGACCTACTTCTATTCAGTCTTGAAAACTTGGGTCCTTGGTCTTTGACCCGCCCATGGTATCTGTTTATGCTTGCAGAACTGTTTATTTTAGCCCAGTTTTTAATTTAAATGGTAGTTACCAGGAAGGAAAATTGACAGACTGTGAAATCCAAACTCTGTAATTGAAGCAAGGAAGGATTTTATTGTCACTTTTTTTTAGTGTGGTTGGTTTGGTGTTGGTTTTGTTGTTGCTGCTGTTGTTACATTTTGTTTTGGTTTATTAGATTGTGATATATTTACAAGTTGGGAGTGATATTTCCATTTAAAATCATATCTCATGCACCATCAAACGTTAACCAGCAGAGGATACTTACAAGGTAGGTGATCCTCCCCCTTTACTCTGCCTTGGTCAGGCCACACCTGGAGTATTGTGTCCAGTTCTGGGCTCCCTGGTATAAAAAAGACAGGGACCTCCTGGAGAGAGTCCAGAGAAGGGCTACGAAGATGATTAAGGGGCTGGAACATCTCCTGTATGAGGACAGGCTGAGTGAGCTTGGACTGTTCAGCCTGGAGAAAAGAAGACTTAGGGGGGGACCTAATTAATGTCTATAAATATCATAAGTATGGGATGCAGGGGGAAATGGCCAGCCCCTTTTCAGTGGTCTGTGGGGACAGGACTAAGGGCAATGGCTGCAAATGAGAGCACAGGAAGTTCTGCACCAACATGGGGAAGAACTTTTTACCCGGTGAGGGTGACAGAGCAGTGGAACAGGCTGCCCAGGGAGGTGGTGGAGTCTCCTTCTCTGGAGATATTCAAGACTCGTCTGGACGCCTATCTGAGTGATATGTCCTAGGGAGCCTGCTTTGGCAGGGGGGTTGGACCCGATGATCTCTGGAGGTTCCTTCCAACCCCTACGACTCTGTGACTCTGTGATTCTGTGATACAAGGAACCTGTTGCCTAACGATGCCAAACAATTTTGACCCATTCCCACGTTACCTGAGGGCGCATTTTCCTGAACGTGAGGCCATAGTCCTTCTCCAAACACTCTGCAAAATTTTCATGTCATACTTGTTCTTTTAGTATTCTTTGATAGCATCTTTTAGTATTCTTGATACGCATCTGTGCTTTGCTGCAGCCTCATGCAACGACATGCGTTAACGCAGGGCGGTGATTCCAATCGTGTATGGGATAGCGTCTGAAAGAGGTGGTTTTCTGTGAATAATAAATAAAAAGACTATATGATATGCAGAGATATATTACCAAAAGAGCTTCTTGGCCTTAGAGGATCCTGCCGTGCACTTCAGGTTATTTTAAAAGCAAATCGTGGAGCTCAATGGTTGCATCACCCCATTTGGGATGCCCGAGTCCAGCTCGGCGTATGGAAGAGAGAAAAAACTGCTCCTGCTTGTCCTGTACTGCCTTTAGTGAGGCATTTCCCTCCAGCTCCTTCATTTCATGGTATTTACTCATCTTTCTCACCCCCCGCCATTCTCACCTCCCCAGGCACCTTCAGTTTGGGGTAAATAAAATTTTGTTTCTTATGGTTTCTTTCCACAACAATTAGTTCTTTGGTGGTACCTAAAGTGATGCTTGTTTGCTAATTCCGGTGGTGTTTGAAGGAGGCAAGAATGGCCTTCTGAGCTGTTAGACTTTGAAATGAAATAGTAAATCAACTGCTGATAAGACATATATATCATATTAAACACAGGGAATCCACCAGAAAATCATTACACTAAAAAGCGACAATTTTGATTGATTAAAATTGTATGGGCTGGATAGTGTTAAATCATAGTGAGTGATGTGACATTACAATTTTACATATCATATTTCTGTCAAGACAATGAAGGTAAAAGGCATTGTCATCAGACGATAACGGACAATAAGAGGAATCCTGATGTTAGATTTATTGCTTGGTTTAGATTTAGAAAGAAGTAATTCTTGTCTTGTGCCACTTATCAAATGACTGTAAATTTAGCGATGATGTAAAATTCGAAAGCAGAGCCACTTATAGTTTTGACAAAGTGCCAGCTATAAAGTATTTACTGTTCTCAGTGGTTCTGCCTTGCACACTTAAATATTTATCAGAAACATGAACTCTTCTGACAAATGTTTCTGATCTTTGCTGTGGATTTTTTTTTTTTTAACATGTAGATTTTTCATCAGAAGCTGATGTCCCGTATTTCACAATAGTAACAATTTTTTTTTGCTCTCATTTAAATTAAAAAGGACAAAAAAAAAATTACAGTGCTTTTCATAAAGTACATTCTAGAGTATTTATTTCTTAGAATATGAAGAGTGTAATATTTAAGGGGCCGCATCCCTTTTGTCTTTGGTGGCCATTTATAGAGATAATTGGTGTCATGAATGCTAAGGACAGTCGTAACTCACGTGTGCTCTCCAAAGCAGCAGTCACCGAGCTTTGCCGGTGCTTGTGTGCTCCAGTTCTCTCCCACTGATCAGCTAAACTTTTCCTTGCACCACCGTTGTGTTTACTCTATATTTGGGGCCAGAAGACTGCTGTTAACACCCATCCCTGTCACCCTTGGCTCTTCCCCACAGAACGGCCTGCCCCAAGGAGCTTGCAAAGCAAAGAAAGGCACATCAGGCAGGTAGCTGCTGGTGGTGTGTGTCTGGTGGAGCCCCTCAATGCTTCAGTACAGCTGGGGTGGAGGTAGCTGTGTGAGGCAAGGTGAAAAGAACCCTGATACGGAACGTCGCTGAAGGCCTCCAAGCAGGCCATGAGGAGGAACAAGGGCAAAAGCTCCACGGGCACTGCTGAAAATGTTTGCCATTGCACCTGCCCTCTCAAGGTCTGCTCGCATGGTACACTGCTGACAAGGATGCTATGCATTCCCTTATACAAGCTCCCCAACAGGCTCAGGGTGTGAAAGCCGCGGCCTAGTTTTAGCTTCACGGTGAGGGGTCCACACCCCTCACCCACCTCACCCCTCAAGATTTCATTCCAGGTTTAACACAGGACGTTAAGTGACAGACCTCTGCCTCCCATACAGAAGCATTTAGCTGCAGAGGATTAATTTTTTTTTTTTTCACATTCATGGCGAGGGGATGTGAGACTGACTTACATTAAATTTCCCATGCCATTTGGCTTTCCGAGGCCTGCGTGGTGAAAATAAAATGATAATAATAATAATACTAAAAATAAAAAAAAAAGTTTCCATGGCTGGCATGAATTTCTGATGAATAGATAAAGCTGGGTGCAGAGGAGAGATCTGTGACCCTCTGCGGCTTGCAGCCAGCCGCTCCACGGCTTCTTTGACATCAAAGGTTGCAGACTGTCGTGAATGAATAGAGGCTTTGCAAATCGCGTCTGCTAAACACAGAGGAGCTGGGTTAGCCGTCATCTTAAAAAAAACCTGAGAGTTTGTGAATCGGGGAAGATTATTAAGGCCTTCTTAAGGCACCTCGGCAGCCTAAATCCGTGGAAACTCTGCCCAAAATTTAGCTCCTCTCTTAGAGGCTTATTTTCTTTCCTCAGACATCCAGAGGACCTGGATAGACACATGCCTCGTTAGGAGGGAAAGCAATAAGATCATCTTGTAATTAAAAATACTGGGCCTTGTAATGCACGGGGCGCCAGAGAAATGCTCAAGCTTTCCCGTAGGAGCTGTAAAATTTTAAAATGACAACCTCACCTCCAGATATTCTTATTTTTGCAAGGGGTTTTAGAGGGCTAGCATCTTCTGTAGGTGGAGGAAAGTGGGAGGTGGTAAAGCTGTCTTGTTTCGCAGAACTTCTCTTTTCCTCCCGTACAATCTGATTGCTCTGAAAGCTTGTTTGCCTCAAACTCCCTTCTGTGTGGTTGTCTGTCTTGGAGGGCTGTAGTCAAGGTCTTTGTGGTCCTGCAGCAAGGATTTAAGGTTCTGGGTTTTTTTTTTTTAGTGAGAATTCTGCCATCCTGCCTGTACTCTGCCTGTTCTGACCAGCACCTTCTGGGTCTGCATGGCACATTCATCCCACCACCACTGCAGAACAAAGACATGTCCGAAGTTGACAGAAACAGGTGTCTTTCCTAGGACAGAGTCAGATGAAGCTGTTCCTAATGTTTTATGTAGAATTGCATAAGAAGTCTTAAAAAAAAAAAAAGAGGAAAGAAACCCCAAAACACAACCCAAAAAACCACTGCTTTTGCTACAATCTTTGCCAGTTCTTCCAAGGCTTTATATTGGGAAAAAGTTTGTCTTTTGCTCATGAATTTTAACACTCTAAGTTTTGCCCGTTTTGGATTAGTTACCCAAAGGAAATTCTCGTTGTTCTGCTCACGCTATTGCACAAACCACTTCTGAACCAGGGTGCACTGTCTGCAGAACTTTGCAGCTCCTCTATTTTTGTCTT
>VZTU01018991.1:0-26136 GCA_013400835.1 Zapornia atra
TCTGTGATTCTGTGAAATGAGATCTGATCAGGATGGATGCTCCACTGAAGTTAAGACTGCAGACTTAGATCAACATCTATCAGCCAGCTGCCGTAGCATGCACATTTACTGCTAGTAATAAGAGGGGGAAGGAAGGAAGGGAGAAAGGAAGGAAGGAAGGAAGGAAGGAAGGAAGGAAAGGAAGGCAGGCAGGCAGGCTGTGGTTTAACTGAAAGATGAGATTTTTCAAAATAGTATAATTTCATTTGAAATAGGATTCATTGGTTTGAAGTTCTTGGATATCAAAATAATTTTTTAAAAATTTCTGTCTCATTATTTCACTGACAGGATTTAAATAATTTAAGTGCACATGCAGAGATGAGGCACACAGAAGTGCTATATTTGTACACAAATGGCCCTAAACATCATAGCTCCATGAGAGTTTAATCAGTCTCTAACAAAATATTGCAGAAGTAAAGTCCGACATTTTCTGGCAAGAGATAAGCTATGAAAGTTATTTCTTTGCCCCTTTAGGATTCAGGAAGAAATATGTTTACCAAGGGAGAGAGGAGTTGTATATAGTTTTAGAAAGATTATTCCTCTTCCTTTTGTTGTTGTTACTGCTATTATTATTATTATTATTATTATTATTATTATTGTGCCCCAAAAGTGAACACCCCCCCCCAATCACATTTGGATGATTAGGCCACGTTTGGCCTACACTCCACCGGTTAGAAAAGCCTTCCTCCTTTGTATATTCAGAACAAGTTTCATGAGAAGTATCTCAGAAACATCTGCCTTCATTATAATTATATTTCTATTTCAGCTGCACCAAGCTATTTACAGATGAGCCTGTTCATAAAGAGCTTTATAATTAAGCAAACAGAAATATCTTTTTATAGGATGCAGATCTAGGGGTGATAATCACACACAAAATACACAGCAACAGTTGCAAATAGAGTGTTTAATGCTAGTTATATAGTTAGTGATGTGCTCAATAAAGCCTGACATGTCTTTGTTCCTAAATGTAAGAAAATATGGTCTTTGCTACACAAATGTGTAAACTGCCTTTTTCATATACAAAAGGCCATATATTTCAGGGGGTATTGCTTGAAAGGCATCATGAAAACAAGTCCTTACATCTCCAGTGCCACATGATTACCAAGCTCTTGGGTGGAAAAAGAAGCTGACAGCATATATATGAATTTCAGAAGTGTGACATCTTCCTTATGTATGAGGTGTGACCTGACACTTCTTCTGATGGACACCAAAAGACAGAGAAGTGAAATGAGCAAATATGGGCAGAAGGAAAAAAAAAATTATTAAAACCCAAAGGCAATCTATTATTTAGCAAAATTTCTGTCTAAGGTCTTTTCACAGTATATGTGCTCCAGAAATCCAACCTTATCTGTTCTGAAGAACATCTTTGTCAATTACTTCCCTCAAGATTGCAAACTTGCTCTTTTTCAGCACTTTCTTGAAATTTTTATAACCAATTGTAGCCTAAGAAGTGGGTTTGAAAACTGAACTGCTATGATACACCATATGAAACTCAAGTGTGAGCAACATGCCAAAGAAAACCACACAAAGATTAAATTAAACTATACATGACACCTCATTTTTCAAAAACAAGGTTTTGTTTGTAGGAATTTCTATGGTGGGTTTTTTTGTCTTCTTCACATTTAAATCATCCAAAATAGATGTCTGAAAGAAGACAGCAGAGAGCAAGCCCCTAAAAATACCTATGAACAGAAGTGATGTGAATAGAATAACATCTTTGCTAAAAATCTTTGCTAAAATCATGTGGAATCACTGTAATATATTCCAGGTAAACTAAATAGTCTAATTTGGTTTAGAAGGTGTTATTAATTTATGTTATTTTTATACACTTGAACAGATTATAAATATTCTGGTGAGATATTCCTAGAAGGATTTGAAAGGGAAGTAAGGGAAGTATGTGGAAGACTTCGGTATTTGTCAATACCCTTTAATATGAATTCTTGTAAGGGTTATGCATGCTTTTTACTTCAGGTTGGTTTTACACATTCAGTGTGGGTGCTTTGTCTCCCTGGAGGACCTTTTCTTTGTCAGTGGACTACACAGAGTGCCTCTGGAGGGAGAGCTAAAAGTGGGTAATGCAAATACTCTCTTTCATTCAGCTGCATGACATCTGAGGCGGTTTCTTCATTGCTACACCATGGTTATCAGACAGCATTAAGTAGTTCTTATAATCATGTTAGACAAACAGTCTTAAACTCAATTACAGGATTACAAAAGTGTTCTGATACCTGATTTGTACTGCTGTTTAATTTGGAAGGGTCTCCCAAAAGCGACTTCATTACATTGCTTGAAACCAAAGACTTGATGGCAGTTAAACACTGAGTAAGCATTAATATTCCTTTCTTTTCCCCATCATGACAATCAGTGTTTTATTCTCAATTCTCCAGGCTTCTCCATCTGTATCCACCCATTGCCTCTTGCCTTCCAACACCTACGATTCTGTGATTCTGTGATTTCAATTGCAACCTCTTGAAGAAAGAGATCTTCCTATTCTCCCCATGCAGTGAAGGATAATGGAGTCAAGAACTGTCACTCTTAGGTGCCACAACAATACAAATAACAAACAAGGCAATATTTCTTCATTCACAGAACTGCACAGAGCAAGGAACTCAAATAGACAATTGTATTATGCAAAACAAGCATATTGTTTCTCTATTATGTTTTCATGCACTAAAAGCAAGCGTGTCCTTCCAGTATCAAATGGCTTCTGGTTTAAATTACAGGGGAAAAAGAAATATGTCTCAGTGAGGATACAAGATGTATGTTGCCTACAATGTGGACAGTAAAATCTCAGAGAAAATCATGCCTTAAGGGCTAAGTGCTATTAAAAATGTGATAGAAACCATATCTCAGATAAGACTGGGCAACAACCTTGCAATCTGATGACCAACACAATCTCAGATAAGACTGGGCAACAACCTTGCAATCTGATGACCAACACGATCAATCCCTGAAGCCTGGCTGAGTATGTGACACTTTAGTTAAGATGTGGGAATGCGTGAAATTTGGCAGCCCTGAAATCTCAAGTCTCACACACAGAAAACAAAAAGCATCAGTGGTGTCTGTTCCAGGTTTGTTCCAGTTGTAGCTTCCTAGCACCATTGTCCCTGCCAGACAGACCCCAAATGAACTGATATGTCTAAAATTAGAGCTGCATTTCATTAACTTTTTAGTCTGCAGCTTGTAACGCTAAGAACATGGTCCTAGGTTTTGTGTGAAATTCCCAACTGAATAAAGCGTGGAAAAATAAATGTTAAAGGAGAAATTAAAATTGAATTTATTGATGGTTTCCATCATCCCTCTCCCTCCCCCAGTATGAAGTTGGAAGCAATGTAAATGCAGAACATCTGATTCTTGAAGTCTTTGCTCCCAGAGGTGCTGGTTCTGGGTTAAATGCTTGCTTTCTGGCTCACTCCCAGCTTGCTATCAACTCACATTACTGCACTGTTCCAGACCAAAACCCAACTCCACAGAAGAATGTTAAATGCTAGAAATGGGGTGATTGTAATGGAGCAGCTTTCTATCAGTTCCTTTTGATTGTGGCTGACAGCTGATTTTATGTAACTGCTGGTGAGCGTCAATTACTGGTGACTACTGGATAGCCTTTCCAGCTGAACAAGTCATAGAGATAGCTGTTTGCACATCAGGTAGGCTAAAGATTTCATCATAACCACAAAACTGCAGATAAAGACCTGTCGCTATTAAGCATGAAATGCTGGGTGGAGTGTGTGGGAGATGCTAGTGGAAGTTAGTGCTGTCCCAGGGCCAGCAACATGGCAGGAGGTTTGAGGTGTTGTCGTATTCTCACGTGTCAAATCATCTGCTCCATGTTGTCCTTATGATGTGGTCAGAGCCTTATTATAGAACTCTTTGATGCAATTCAGTGCAGGCTGGATGAAAGAATAACTTGTAGTAGATAAATATAAAGCCTCTTAACTAGGGTTGTGATGTGTTCTGTGTGGGATATGTTTCATCAGCATATTCATAGCATGCGCCTCTGACAGATCCGAGTTTGATTCTCAAGGTGTGAAAGTGTCAAGCTATCATCAAGTCCCATTTCCCATGCATCAAGTTTCTCATGTTTATCAGGAGAGAGAGCCATAAAGCTCCTCAGAACAAGTATCTCCAACTGTGACTGCAAAAAGAAAAAGGATGAGAGTTGTAGCTGCCTGTATCAGCCTTTTCCTCAGCCAAACAAGAGGTTTTCACTTCCTTCCTCATGCAAGAACCTGGCAGTGCAGCATTACTCCCGATTTCTTGTTGTCAGTACCAGAAGAAAAGGAATCCAGTCTTCCCATCCCTCTTCAGATGACAGGAAATCCTTAAGACAGAAAAAAAGGCATGGAAGGAATTAGCTTGGACAATGCACGTTGTTAACAGTCTATCATCCATATTATTAATGTGCCGTGTGTGGTCTCCAATATCTGAATTGTGGGAATAACAGCAATATTGCAAAAATAATAACTTTTATCATATCTAATTCCTGGAATGTTGTGAAGACAATTTTAAAACTATCCTCACCAGAGAAAAATGATCTAATTAAGGCTTCAGCAGCAGTCTTGGAGAAGGTGAGAAGTAGGGAGAGTCAGAATCTGAGAATGAAAGATAGCCCAGTCAAAATAACTTAAAACCGAATTTGGCTTATGAGCTGTCAAAACTCTTTTGCCATTGGCTAAGAAAATCTGTGAGTTAGCAAAGTATGTTGCTCTCTATCTAAGGAAACAATTTTAAAAGCAAGAGAGAAAGAGGAAGAAAAGGGCAGAAAAACTGCCATCTTGAAAGGGAAGGATGAACTCAGAAGGGAAGCCCATCAGGCTTCTGTACTGCCTTTAAATCCAGACCCTGAAAAAGTCCAGCATTTAGACCATGCGGTGCGTAGTGGTCTGTTGAGACACAGTGTAACATGAAGGGGACAAAACAAGTAAGAACAGATCTTATTATGCATGTGTTCTGCAATTGAACTGATGTTTTATTTACTTTTTGTAAATGTCTTTCCAACTTTTTACTTAAGAGCTTAACCCATTGCCTGGCTAGAGTAAACTTGCACTGCTTTCATTCTTAAGTGTGTTTGGTATAATAGGCAAGTCCGTGTAAAAATGAAAAATAGGATACATCATAATACATGACCACTGCAGGCAATATTCAGCTAAGCTGGCCACAACGTAGGTGAGTACAGTATGAGGCAAGAGAGTGATGCCTCGTGGGCTAAAATGTCATGTCTCCTCTGACATTTGGACCTCCAGGCTTTTAGGATGCAGGGATCAAATTGCATGGAGGAAATTAATCTGCTCCTATACAGCCCAGATCCCTTGCACCACTGCCCCAGCACCCCTTTCTGGCAGTATATGACTACAGTCATTCCCCCCCCCCTCCCCAACACTCACTCTGTGTTGTGGTCAGAAATCTGGAGAGACGGTTCATTTTCTCCCACAGCCAGACAGCCCCCAGTGAACCCACACATGAGCAACTCATGAGTCAAGGGCAGCCAGAACCCCGGTGACATCAAGACAGAGCAAACTGTAAGCTTAGAGGACAAGGAAGAAGTTGTGGCAAGCTGGACAAAATAGCTTTCCTGGACTACATTAGCCAGTATCCTTTGTGAAAGAATTGATTAATAACAGCTGCATCTTTACTGTAGAAAATAAAGTCCTATTTTATCTATATATATTTGTTTTAAAAGAGCAGAAGGCTATTCAAAGCCTAGTCAATAGTGGCATTACTGGAACTCATTTGGAATGGACAATGTTTGGCCTATTGTGTTAAATTCCTGAGGGTTTGCCTATTTTTGTATCAGATTACAGCTTTATTAGGTACAACTGTTTTTACATTGCATTTTTGTGATTAATGATGCTAAAAGGATTTTGGCATTTCAAATGTTGTACACAAACCTAATGGGCAAAATCTTCTGTAAACTTCTTCTAAGCTCTTGGCAAACTTTCCTAGGGAGCAAATATTAACTCCAGATAGTGTTTATTAGCTTTTATAAAATAATCACTGTAATAGTGGCATGTAATTGCTGGAGGTAAGAGAACATCCAGGCCAAGAATTAATCAAGTTTGAGCTCCTTAATAGAAACAGGTCAGGAACAATTTATTTCTTGCCCAGTTTGTATTTAAAATAATATAATTTTCGTCTGATTTTGTGTCATATTCCAAGAGTGATTTCATACACAACATTCCCTGAATAAACTGTATTCTTAACTAGAGACGGGTCTGAACAGCAAAGTTCAGGACCCACTTTATACTCTGACAAAGTATGGAGGCATTTGGACTTTAAGCTTTAATTTGCACATCACATGGGGTAGAACAAGCAAAACACATCTGAATCCAACCTCACTGCCTTTTTAATCTGCTGTCCAAAGCTTGAATGTTTCTCTAAGCAGGTTTTAATTTGAGGATGTCCTGTTAGTATCAGACAAACAGGAACAAAAATTTGTTCTTCAAAGAGATAGAGTGGACATACCAGACTCATTAAGCATATGAATTCTTGTATATGGTAACTTTAACATAAAAAGCATAAAAGTCCCTTGCAATTGTCCTCTACAAAGTCCCTGCAGGCTTCCTCCCTCCCTCCCTCCCTTCCTTCCTTCCTTCCTTCCTTCCTTCATTCCTTCCTTCCATCCTTCTTCTGTGTACCTGGTAAGTCCTTGAGCAGAAAGAGTGCAGAAACAGTTTATTGACAGGAGAGGTGAGAAGTTAAAGCATGAATATAGATAAATCTATATGTCATTAATATAGACATAACTCAGTCAACACGACATGAAAAAAAATGGAAGTGCAACCACTGTTTGAAAGCCTTACAATTTGGGATACTAAATAAGGTAGATTTATCACTTAGGGTCAATGTTACCTTAGCACCTCTGATTCCCACTCTATGTGCAGTGAAGTTGTTGGTCGTCCATTTTCTTTGAAGCTAAAGCCACAGAGTAGGATGCATGCCAGGAGATGTGCTCCCTCAGGCATGTCAAGCTGCATCAAGGCACATAAGTGCAGTTTCAACACAGGAGGTGACTTCTACTCATGAGCTCAGCTGACATGGCTGCAAAATCCAACATGCCCAGGACCTTTCTCTAGCTGAGGACAGCACACTTGGAATAATCTGAGTCCATAATCATTTCTCTTACCCTCTAAAGCAAGATGGTTGCATCTCAAATGCTCTCTGGGTAAGTCAGCTCCCCATTCTTGTCTTGGAATTGTCTGGGAGAGTGCCAGTTAGCTCAGGCAAATACCATGCCTAACAATTTGACAGCATGGATACCAAGTTCTGGTCCATGGTTTAGTACTCTGAAGCTGGAAAACAAAAAGGCTTAATGTATACTAGTTCACAGGGAATTTTTTGGTCAGTTTGCTCTGGGAAACAAAGACATCCTTAATCACAGGCCAGTCCTGAAATCTACCATTTTTCTGTTTGTAAGAAAAGCAAGAGACTTGCCATGGGAGTTTTAAAGCAAGGGTTTCATCACCAACAGCATGAAGCACTCTGCCTAGATAAGCACAATATCCATATTGTGGAAATCCATCCATTCTCAAGTGCTAGAATTCATATTTCTATTCAAAAGAGTTCACAGAAGCTAGCCCATTCTCCTGTTGAACATCAGCTATCAATCATATTTAATGTATATAAACACCTCTGCACAAAATCTTAGCAGATTCTATTTCAAATAAAACCATTAACTATAAGCTTTGAAAGTTTTGGAGTTTTTTAAATAATAAGATTTGCCTTTAGATTTTTCCTGATCAAATCAAAATTATTTCAATGGTATTATTTTCCTAACCCTAACCTTCTAGTGTATACTGTGAAATCACAATACTGTACAGAGGAACACTGTAAATGGATAATTACTCACAGTTGTTATGCATTACATCATGGAAAGCAGTGTTTCCCACTGCTTAGTACTGGAGCTTCACTTAGAAAACCTGCCATTTCAGTGCCTCATGGGGCTCCCCAGCTCCACAGATGTCAGAGTCTTCTATTTATCAAAATCACTTCTGCTATCAGATGTGGAAAAGGTAGTATTAAAAGTAAATATGTACGCCTGTCCAGACTTGGATCTCATCCAGTTCCATGCAGACCCATACAGGTGTCTCTGAATACAGATCTCCAGGGCTCCAAGGGAATACAGAGCAGAAAATCCCATGGTGGCCCTGTCCAAAGCCTGCACAGGCTGTAGATTAGTTGATTTGCAAGGGCTGTATACCTAACAATTGTCCTGCAAGATAGACCTCACTGGATAAAATATTGTCATAATTTTTTATGATGCAATAAAAAATTTACGTAATCATGTTTTATCTTGGATGGTCACTTTGGGGAAGTAAGTATGGACATCGAACTGCTGTTCAAAAACATATTCAAGAATATAGGAAGAGGAAAAGAGTACAATAATTCCCAGGAGCTGTTCTTCTGTCTGATTCATAAAAATATACGTCTCCGTCTTTTTACCTTGATTCAAAATCCTAATATAAAACTCAGAGCAGTTTCCAAGGATGGATTCAGAATCTCTTTGTTCACACTTACAACCCAGTTTCCTCCTAGCCAGAACTGTGGAGTTACAAAACCAAGCTGCCTTCTGTGCTGGAAATAAGATACCAACTGAGATGAGATGAACCTTGTTTATGTTGGGAGTTCTAACGCAAACAACTGTTTTATAGAGGCCCTATAGCTAGAATGAAGAAAGACAGCAAATCTCTCAAAGCTGTTAAGAGGCATTTACAAAAGACCACAATAACTCAATTGTGTTCAGTGTTCCCCAGAAAAATCTTTAACAGGCCTGTGAAGAAACAAAAGGAGTTTTCTTCCTCCTCTTCATAAATTGGCTAACCGCAATTGCAGCTTAAGTAAAGAATTTACCTTCAGGTAAGAATCTCCACAAGAGAAATGAAAAAGGCAAGAGAGAAAAGGGCCTTTTCCCCTCTGCAGCTGACCAGCAGAGCCAGCCAGATGTTGTGGGCATCAGGACCATAGCAACTGGCAGCGTGTGACAGAGATCCCAAGTTCTCTCTTTGCCATATATATCATCATTCAAACTAAGAAGTTCATTCCAAATTACGGCCCCAGTGAGAACAAATGCTTTACATTTTTATTGCTATGCAATTTTATGTATATAAAAATACAGTGTTCACTGCACAGTTGAGTAAAGCTAAAATTTCTCCCTAGGAAACACATGTAATCTTGTATTTGACAGGACATGACAAATATCATTCATGAATAAAAAAAAGAGGGGAGAAATGCAGAGAAAAGGCAAAGGAGACAATGAGATAACATGAGGTATTAACGTGAACAGAAATTCATCCAAAATTACAGGTTTCATCCATTTCTGGTCACTTATTGTAGGCTTGTGGAGAAAAATAGCTTTTAGTATGAAAATACATGTCTCAGAAGCAAACATGGCTTTCTGGATGGAACAAGCTGCACAGAAAAAGGCGCAGGGATGTAACCCACAAATCCACATAGGACAAGTCAGTTTTTTTCACATGTAAAGACACGATGCACAGGAAATAAAAACACTTCCTTTCAATCTGGGACCATCCCTGAGACCATTTTTGGGGATATCCTAGAAAAAAGCTATACCTGCTGGCATAGGTAACTTTACATCTTGAGCACTGGGAAGAAAATAAAACTACAGCTGCTTGATTTCCAGGCCCTAAAGAATCTGATCTGGACTTGCTGAGGCACACACAGTGAGAATCTTGGCTATGACATCCAGAGTATCACACCGAGCAGGCTTGCACATGAAGGTGTGCACGCACAGACATGCACACACACACACACACACACACAGAGACACAGACACACACCCCCAAAGCCACACTTCTGGGATTGTGCCAGTTCACTTTTACCAGTCAGGCAGCACTGTCACAAGTCACCTTTGTAGCAGTGGTGTCAGCTATGCGATTTCCAGATACACAAAGAAGCACAGGATGAAAGTCTAGCTATAATTTTATAAACACCCATCCGGAAGCACATTGTTATGCCAGTGTGACACTTAGTCCAGCAAGTAAATAATGTTCACAAAATCCTTTTCTAACTGTGTATTATCTACATGGTACTGAAAGTTTTACTGATTATTAAGAATCAAAGTCCCTGCCAAAAAAGGTTCAAAATCTAAATGAAAAACACAAGCTTGAAATAGATTATGTGATAGAAGAAGTAAGGTAAAAAAAAAAAAAAAAAAAGCATGTAGTTCTTGAGGTTCAGCACTTTTTAGGGAGTGATAAAAATCAAGCTTTCCTAAAAATGAGAGAAAAATCCTACCTATTAAATCTACAATGGGAAAGAATTCTGGAATCTTCCATGTTTCTCAGTTATGTTCTTTTTGGGTCTATTTTCATCCACTTTTTGCAGAGCTTTCAGCCTATGACTGAACTGAAACCAGCCAATGTCTCTTTCTGGTTCATGTATATTAGCTCAGTGCTGTTAGGTTTGTTTCTCCAAAACAGCAGGGTGCTGGGATTTTTTAAAGGTTTCCACAGAAATTAAGAGGAGAGGGATATAATACCTTCAACTCAAATTTATTTCTTTTAATTCGTTTTATATGCACTAGGGGCCTAAATAACTCAAGAGTAATTACTGAAAAGTAGCCTATTGTGTGACTTGCACCCCTTTGTGAGCAACTATTGCCTGAACTCCAGATGCAGAGTATTTTGTAACATGACTACACTCCATATTCCCTTTGTGGAGCATACAGACAAGCAGTGGATCTATTTTTCACTAGCATGCCAGAATAGCTAACCATGTGTATAGTTACCCATGTATATGCAGGCCAGCAATTACTACTACTAGAAGTTGGTACAAATCAGGAGGCAGACGTAACACTTCACAGTTGTCCCTCCAAATTGTAGTGCTGCCTAAGCCTAACCTTATAATAGATTAAAGTCACTGCTGACAACACAATGTGCTCCTTAATATTTTGACTAATAAGTGCCAACCTCTGGAAGTGAGGTCTCGAATAACAATAGCAATTGCAAGCAGGAAATTTTAAGCATTCACTCAAGTTGCTGGTCACTGTCCAAATTGTTACCACTCATAGTGTGGCTTGAAAACTTCAGTACATACATATGCTTGAACAGAGTTTACTTTGTGTGGGGCAAACAAGGCATCTTACATGAAAAGATTCCGTCAGCTACACAATATACACTCATGTCGTTACTACAGGTCTCCAGGGCCCGTGTGAAATACAAATGAATGTACAAGTGTTAATCGGAATGAAAGGGCAGAAATGAGGAAAATCTGGAACCAGCTAGCCACATTTCACTGAGCTAGATAACTACATCTTTCCTCTCCTCATTTTTCCTTTCCATCACAAGCATCTGGGAAAAAAATTAATAAAGTGTGTAGGGAGAGGAGTCAAGTCTGAAACTTTTGTCTTTGCTTCAATAAGCTGGAAATCTCAGGATCTGTAACAGCTGAGGGTTTTCCATCCTCAGTCCAAAGAAAGGAGGCTGGATTTTTATTTTTTCAGAGACTGACTTCTTTATCTTAAAAATTTTATTTGAACAGAAAATGTTTGTTATGAAATTAGACTTTAGACAAAATCATCAAACTGGTACTATTCCTAGGATATTTTGGTACTGTTCCTGGGATCTTTTATGTTTAGATTTTTGATATACTCTTTAAGAAAATGTAATTCTAAGTCTACATCGCATTGTGTAATGTTCACAGACACAGATCTGGCTGAACACACACATCTGGCTGAGCACACACAGGCAATGTAGTTTTGGAATTATATTTTCTTAAAGAATGCTTTCAAATGTATACCCTTCAGTATTACACAACCTGCCACTCAAAAATAGCAAACCACAGAATTAGCATTGTCCATGAAACCTTAATTCAGTCCCCTTTGGAAATATACATCGTGAGGTGGAGCAAGATGATATAAGCTTCAGGCAGGAAGTGTTGATCTGCCTGAGGGTAGGGAGGCTCTTCAGGGGGATCTGAACAGACTGGACCGATGATCTGAGACCAATGGGATGAAGTTTAACAAGGTCAAGTGTAGAGTGCTGCACATGGGACATCATAACAACCCCATGCAATGCTACAGGCTTGGGGGAGACTGGCTGGAGAGCTGTCAGGCAGAGAAGGACTTGGGAGTGTTGGTTGACTGCAGGCTGAATATGAGCCAGCAGTGTGCCCAGGCAGCCAAGAAGGCCAATGGCATCTTGGCTTGTATCAGAAAGAGCGTGGCCAGTAGGTCTAGGGAAATGATTGTGCCCCTGTACTCGGCATTGGTGAGGCCGCACCTCGAGTACTGTGTCCAGTTCTGGGTTCCTCACCATAAGAAGGACATTGAGGTCCTGGAGTGTGTCCAGAGAAGGGCNTCACCACCTATAACTATCTGCAGGGAGTAGGTGGTGATGATCTCTTCAGCCAGGTGACAGGAGATAGGACAAGGGGAAATGGCAAGAAGCTACACCAGGGCAGGTTTAGATCGGACATTAGAAAAAAAATTTTTACTGAAAGAGTTGTCAGGGCCTGGAACAGGCTGCACAGGGATGTGGTTGAGTCACCTTCCCTGGATGTTTTTAAAAAAAGGGTAGATGAGGTACTTAGGGATATGGTTTAGCTTAGTATGGGATTGATTGGACTTGATGATCTTAAAAGTTCTTTTCCAACCTTGTGATTCTGTGAACTGCACCACCTTCAATTTTTGCACAGGGCCCTGACTCATTATTCTCATTCTCCTGCCGCCTTCACTCATTCTGTGATGGCATGAAGTCATGTGCTGAGGATTATTACTTTCCTTTTGGGTATAACATCCAGCCTGTCATTACAGTAAACAAATTGTTCCCAAACATGAGTGAACAGATATGAGTGACACCTTTAGGGCATTAACTGCTGCTGCTGATGTTGTTAATAATAATAAGTTATAATATACAATTTATAAACAAATGAGATAGTAAAGCAAAAATTTCCAGTTAATAAGAGTTTGGTAACTGAAGATCCTAGTTTAAGACACCTAGAACCAGATGTCTCAGAATAATTGATATTTTAGAGCTCTTTGTGTATTTAAACACAGCAACAATTAGTATTAGTTAACAGTCTCCATTCCTGTAAATCCTTAACAGCATCCCTATAAATAAGGAAGGCACAGTTAGTGACCAAGACTAAAACTGCAGGTTTAAATAATGCTTGCTTAATCACAGAGTAAAATTTCATGGCATTGCACCTCTTGAGCTAGAAGGATGTTGGTCTCTTCTGCAACCCCCCAGCTTTTTGTCCATGTGTCCATGTTCTTCATCAAACACCCTTCAACAAGTGCACACCCTGTCTGATACACTAAATATAACAGTGACTCTGAAGTAAAATTGGAGAAAAAATACATACTTGTTTAAATAAAAAGCAGAGGTCACAGTGTTTTTAAAGGAAAAGATACAAATGCTCTGTAATTAAATATGCTCCATATCAATTTCAGGGAAAAAAAAATCTACCAGTATGGAGGGCTGTTTCAATTGTAAACATATTTTCTATAATATTCTGAAATTGGGGCATTTTTTAACACCAGAACCAAAATTTCTATTTGAAAATTTTCAACTTTTGTAAGGGACAGGCAGTTGGTTTCCAGTCAGCTCTGGACAGGCAGTTGGTTTCTAGTCAACTCTGTTAAAGGCTGTCATAATTAGTGTATGGAAAGAGACTGAATTAAAATTGTGTTGATAAACTTAAAAATGGTATTTTCTTCCTTTTCTGTTCTTCTGTTCATGATGCTAAAATTCTTCCTCTCTCATGTCCCATAGATAAAATTTCAACCAAAAATACTATCATACAGAACCAAACTGGTTACTGATGTGGTCTTTGGCAAATCTGCAATAACAACTTTATTCATTTGAGCCAAACAGGTAAACAACCTTTACAGTAAATAATTAATGAAGTAAACTTTATGCCCATTCTACAATGTCATTGAAGAACAAAGGAATATGTAATTTCAGCAAGACTAAACTAGGATAAAACCTTAGGAGGAAGATGTCCTCTCTTCTGTTCTGTCCATCCACTCAACTCTGGGTTGTTCTTACAATCTTCCTCTACCTGCAGTTGTTGCAACAGTGCAAGCCAGTGCCTGAAGGGGAACCAGGGCTCTGGTTCTCTCCACAGCTACTCTTCTGAGACATGCCTGCCACTTCCTACGTGCTGAATTTGATATCCATTTAAAGAAATATATCCCTTTGCTGATATGTATAGTCCAGGTTCACTTGAAGTGAGGATGTCTCCATTAATCATTCAGCTGAAGAAGAAAGGCCATCAGTGTCTCGCTGTGATACTGGTATTTCCCGTTTCTAAGCACTGATGTCTTAGGGCTTTATAGGTCAGTTTCCTAGTGAATAATAATGTAAAAGTCAGGGAGGCACAGTCAGGGAACATTCTAGCTTGCATTTTTACTTCTGTATATGAATAAACACTGAAAGAGTAGAGGCTGAATTGAATATAAGAGCCATATATCTCTCTCAGAGTTCTTCATCCAACACCAAAACCTGGTTGGCAGCAAGCAACTTTGAAAACTTTAGGGCATCAGAGCAGCATAAAGCACATGCTTCTTTTGCTCCTATAAGTCCCTCTAATAAAGTATCATGCTTTATATGTTTCATCTCAAGACTGAACATTTGCTCAAACACAGAAAAGTAACTTGACTGACTATATATAATACTACCACCTAGTGATTTCCTGCAAGAACCACGTGTTATTCCAGCACTGGTGATATAAAATTAAAATTATGTGAGACAGAAGCACTTTAAAATACTTAAACAGCAATACTAATGTATGTAATTTGCTGTACATCTTAAATTGTTTGTGAATTGCTTCAAAGTTTTCTTAGAATAAAGTGTTCTTTCAATGATTCATGAGCAAGCTCACAGAAGATGCAGGAAATTTTGGAACAGAACTGAAAGTACTAGAAAGGTTTTTGCATTACTTAATCTTTTAAAAGGAAGATTATATTGTTGAATTATTTACTTAAAAATGTACCATTATTGCTTAAATTAATCCTTTGCAGCAAAGACACTGTGATTTCATTGAAAAAACTTCTATGGTTTAAGAGAGATTTGACTTGCTTCTGATCAAAGAAGTATCTGAAAAGACATGTATTCATAGAATCATATAGATTCATATATTCATAGAATGGGTTGAGTTGGAAGTGACCTCAAAGATCATACAGTTCCAACCTCTCTGCCATGGGCAGGGACTCCCTTCACTAGCCCAGGTTGCCCAAAGCCCCATCCAACCTGGCCTTGGGCTCTGCCAGGGAGGGGGCAGCCACAGCTTCTCTGGGCAACCTGTGCCAGGGCCTCACCACCCTCATAGTAAAAAATTTCTTCCTATTGTCTAATCTAAACCTGCCTTCTTTCAGCTTGAAGCTATTACACCCTTGTCCTATCACTGCACTTCCTGGTGACCAGTTCCCTCTCTGTAGAACTCCTTTAAATATTGGTATGCTGCAGTTAAGTATTCCTGAAGCCTTCTCTTCTCCAGGCTTGAACAAACGCAACTCTTGCAGCCTGTCATAGGAGAGGTGCTCCAGCCCTCTGATCATCTTTGTGACCTCCTCTGGACTTGCTTCAACAGTTCCATGTCTTTCCTGTACTGGGTCCCAGGAGACCCAGTATCTGGAGAAGGAAAACAGCTCATGAGGAACTGACAAAGAACCCCATTCCCTCAGTCCCTGCCCCTCCCTGTGCCTCAATGAGGGGGAAGAAGGGAATGAAATCATGACTAAAGTGAAGTCTGCTAAGAAGGGAGAGGTGGGGCGAGGTGCTTTAAGATCTGGTCACACTTCTCATTATCCAACCCTGGTGTCACTGGTTGTGCAGTGCAGTGTAATAAATTAAGAGTTTTCTTTCCTTTATTCTGTGTTGAGTCTGTTTTGTTTTGCCTATGACGCTCATTGCGGAATGATTTCTCCCTGTCCTTATCTTGACTCCTAAGCCTCTCTATATATTTTCTTCCCTGCCCAACTGAAAAAGGGGAGTGACAGAGCGACTTTGGTGGGCGTCTGGCCTCCAGCCAGGGCTAAACCACCACACCATCCCATCAGCAGTCACTGCATTCCCATGCTCAGGACTGAGGCACCACACTATTTCTTGTGAGTAAGGCTGTCATCAGTTTGACTTTTTATCTCTTTACCTCTGTTTGGCACTTTCCTGTACATAGACCTCAATTATTCCCCCTGCATTTGTGCATTATTTTAAACATTTGGGTTTAATTTTGATTTAACTTAAAGTTTTGAATGCAAAGATTCATTAAAAAATTACTTGAGGTAAATGCTAAGAGCCAGAACCTGAGCCAGAAACATGGCTGTCAAAAGTGCGTATGATGGTTTCTCTTCCCTGACTGGGTAACCCCTCTTTCGTAAAACTTAAGATATGGATATGTCATGCCATCAAGTCAGGACAAAGTTGCCTGAACTAATTCTGCTATACCTAAAATTTCCTTCATTACAGCACTGTGAAGGGATACATGTTTTATCTGAAAGCAGCAAAACAGAATGAGTAACACGCTAACCAGCATACCTGGTAATTCCAGATCAACACAGCACTGACTTTGCTGTACTACATGCAATCATGAAGCTGTCCTGGACCCTTCCAGTTCAACGCTATCTGCACCATGGCCTGGTTGGGAGTGTGAGCTTATAGCACTATACAGTGAAATCTTCTCCACTCAGATATCACCCGGTTGTTTACATCTCTTTGAGAAAAGAAATCATCATCACTATTGCAATTTCCATCTCTTTCTGTGACATCTACAGAAGCAGATTCAGCCTGGCTACTGGCCAGTGGTGGTTGCATGATGCCAGCATTCCTATTCACCCTACAGCTGAGCACCACAAGGACAGGATGCAATCCCACAGCAGTGACTAATCATGCTGCAGTACCCATAGGAGGCTATAAGAGATTTGTGTGCAATAAGAGCAATTAAAGATCTACAAGATATTCATTTTCTTCTGTGACCATGGCACTCAGCACTCAGACACTGGAGACAAAGTGTAAGGTGTATGGAAAGCTATGAGAGATGTGTGGGCTCCTGCCCTGTGTAGACACATAGCTTTTTGATTGCTCTCCTTCAGGTAACTCACCTTCCCCTACTTCTTTTGGAACATTAATCTATGGTATAGACTGTACCAACTGCAATTTAGTGTTCTAGAGCATACAGAAATCTGCATTTTTCTGCTATTTCTCTGTGGCATCTCTCTCACTTACATTCTGTTGTAATTTACATTTTCTACCCTTTGTTTTCACAACTCATTCTCACCTTCCCATATGAAGGATATGTCTGACAGGGGACATTTATATCGTAAGTAACCTAAATGTTGCAGTTTGTGCTTACTACACTGAAATTGACAGTAGTCTTAAGGCAATGGGAAAACGCATGCCCCTGTGTGGCTTTGAAAATACAATGTATTGTATGCAGGACCTGCAGTCCCTTAAAGTCCCAACGTACAAACTTCTGCCATTTTCTACATTCCTGTTTGCCCATAAAACTTAAACTTGTATTTTTTTCCTTAGAACAAATTTTAAATGCAAATGAAAGTCTAGAAGAGGGCTGGGGTCTGTCTACACATGATTAAATAGTGGCTTCAAGGAAGACAACTGCCCTATTTTAAGATAGGAGAGAAGCAAAAAAGCTCCTGAGTCTTGCCACCTGTTTTGATCAGTGAACCAGCTTTAATACTATTGTGGCACTACTTTGCATGTTTCCTTTGAATTAAAAAAAAAAAAATTAAAAAATTAAGGGAAAGGTCTAAAAGAGCCTTGGTTTTGTCAGTAAGAAGGGCTGCTGGGGAAATCCAACTTATAGTGCATGCTTAATAAAAAGGTTTCTTCTTAAGAAAAGGAGAAGTTGCTGTACAGTGGTTGGGCACTTCCCCAGAGGATCTTGAAAGAAACCCTGGCAGATGAAGTGCAAACTCACATGGGAGACTCAGTAGATGGCACTCCTCCCCCTGAGTCAACACAAGGGCTCATCTTTGGGTTAGAAGCAGTTTTTCCAAGGGGGATGAAGTGAAATCTCTTCTACAAGAAATAGAATTCAATGCATACATATATATATGTACAAAACCCATATATATCCAAGTTGTAAATATATATTAAAATTAAACAGACTAGGACCCAACTTACTTGAAGACTACCTCTCTCCATATGTCCCAGTGTGACCCATTTCCTCCTAACTCCAGCCGTGGCAGTTGGAGTGACAGATGCTGTGGGTCCTGGCATGAACCAGAGGAGCAGACAACAGGCTATTGCAATATGAAATTGCCTTGGAGTATGAGAGGAGTCTGTTAAATCTTCCTGCTTGCACAGGGCAAGACAAGTGCAGTCCTTCAGTTGCCCTGCTTGGATAAATTCTTCTGTTTGAAAATATGAAATCATCCTCTTGTTCTACACAGGACATGATTGCAATGTTTGGATAAATAATTGCTGTGTTTGTAAAGAATGTGTAAATCCTTTTGTGATCTTTAGAATTAAAAATCCAAGACAAGTGATTACTATTAAGGTATACAGAGAATACAATACATTAAAATCTAACTAAGTCAGTCCTCATGTCAATAATATTAATATACCTTCATCATGGATTTTCCATTTATTTCACTCTGCTGATCAACATTTTCTTAATACTTGCCGAAGCACTCACTAATCCAAAAACATAGTTCGCATACCTATGCTATCTTCCAAATCAGAGTTTGGAATAAGATTGTAACATGAAATGACAAATAATCTGAAGAGGGAAAAGTAAGAAGATCTAGAAAATAAAGAAGTGTTGGAACAGATATTAGAATTTTCCATTGCAAATTATCACCACTAACCGGCTGTCTGGGAAACACTCCAACCTGATGTTGGGTTCTCTTTGATAACGTGGTGTTTCTAAGCAACATTTCTAGTCAGCCCATGTGTATGAGTGGTCAGCCACCACTCCGCAACTTCAAAACATGAATTTCTTTTGTTAGATGCAGATCCAATTTGCTGTTCGGTTTTCATATGAAAAATGCAGCAGGCTTTTTAAGATACAGGGTTTTTTAAAAAAAAAAAGAAACCATGGTAAATATTGTAACACATTTCTTCACATATAGCAGCATGGCTAATTTATTCAATAGTACATTAATGAACCCCTTTTTTGTTCTTAAGCTAAGCAGATGGGTATTCAGGTAGCATGTGTTAAAGTCGTCAAGAATTCATGTTCTAATTCCATTCACATAAGCAGCCGAAGGCGCTTCTTACATAAGAATGACCATGATAACAATTAGCTGGTCTCTTCACTCAATATGTTTCCACTATAATCCCAGATCAAGTATTTTTCAGGACTTGGACCTTCTGAACTAGAATTTCTAAAGTTCGTTTCTTCCAAACCTTGTACGTGAAAAAGATGTGAATTCCAATCCCTCAGAGTCCATGGACTGCCCATCCAGCTTGGATCTACGCTTTGCATGCATTCAAGCGCAAGGCATGTATAATGATTAGGTAATTCATAATTTAATTTTGAAACCATCCCTAGGTGACCCAAAGCCAATTTAATATGATATGTAGGGATTCATATCACAGATAAATAAAGAAGAGGTTTGTTCCTGTGAACAGACGAGATCTCTCACACTGGCAGTAGGAGGGAACTGGACATCTTGGCTGATGGATGTTGACCTAGATGGAGTCCTGACAGGGATGGGAATAAGTTGGAGCCACAGGAAATCACTGTGTTCAGTAAAGTTAGGTACCATTTTCTGCAGCTGTGCTTGTATCTCAAAGACACTGACTTCAGATCGCTGGCAAGGACAGTTGCATTCCACACTCAGGCAGAAAATATTTTAGATTTCTATAAAATCATCCTATCAAAATGAATGTATTTTACCAACTTAGATCTGGAATATGTGCATCCTACCAGTGCTAATTATAACAAGACATATGGTTAAACAGCATTTCAGTTTGAGAGAGTTTGGGGAATTTCTCTACCTATGATTTCTTCTTGACACTGGAATCTTTCTTATGGACATCTGTCAGGATGCAAGTTCGAGCAAGAATGTGGCACACTCACTCCTTCTTCTGATCCTTTGCTTCTATATTGACATAAAACCCACAGTAGGTGACAGAAAAGTTGCTTGCACCTGGCTCGTGGCTAAAAATAGTGAGCCATTAAATTTTGATGATCCTCCATTTAAATGGAGCACACTTGGATAAAAGATGGCAACTATTCAGAGCAAATGGTTATTTCAAGTCTGATTCCCAGGAAAGATAGTAATTGAACTACAGAGTTAGTTACCAAGAAACAGATCATCTGATATGCCTTATCTAAAGATTACCTGGGGTATAGGAAAGGGGCTTACAGAAGTTGTTTTCTCTGAGATCACTTCATAGGAAAGAAAGAGGAAGCATTCAGGACAGAGAAAAACTCAGTGACTTGGACCTGAAATGAGACAAATATCATGGACAACACAGAAATCTCTGACCCCAGAAAAGAAACTCTCCCAAAGCAAAGAGGAAACTGAAACAGGAGGCTGAACATGGAAATGTTTTGTCCACAGATTTGTACTTCTACCTGCCTGTTCACCTCATCTGTCCTGTAACTTTGAGAGCAGAATATCCAAATATATTTTCAGCACAATGTGGAGTTAATGGAAAAAGATGTGCATGGAGAAGTAGGGGAGGAAGTGATGGGTTGTAGGAGTCTTGCTTCCCTGAAACAATAGTAGATAAAAGCATATCAAAGAAGTCTGCCAGAAAGAGACGCTAAATCTTACTGAGACATAAGAAAGCTTAAAACATTTAGATATCTTGTAATATTACCCAAACATAGCAGCTTGGCATGTACAAAGGGAACTGAGTTTTATCAAGGCTGTGACACATGCAGTCCTAGAAAAATTAATTCATTTAGCCTGCAGCTATGTGTTCCTTGCTTAGCACACAGGCTCCCCTCGCTATAGTCACAAGAGTAATTCTGTCACATGCTCTCCCTTTCACAACAGGCAGTCTTCACATACGCCTGAATTTTAGATGCTTATGTGGACCATGCGAAGGCACAATACATGTGGGGACTTTTCTGACCTTCTCTGAAGCATCCACTGGGGACCCAAGCAGTCTGTGGACTCCCTGAGTGCAGTGGGGAAACCATTCAGGGCATTTGGTGTCTTTTCACAGCCACATGGAAGCATGACCAGACAGATCAGGGGTGCAGGCATCACCCCTCCCTCAGTCTGGCTGCATGCATTGGGGACATTGCTCAGCAGTGGCACAGCATTTTATAGCTTTCTCCATCAGTGCTGGCTGAGGCATTTTTCCTCAGTATCCCTGCGGTTCCCTGTATCTTCATGGAGAAAGACAATCTACCCTGGAGACTTACCAAAACAGCTGAAGAGCTGCATCATGCAGTCAACATGTCTAGCTTTCAGCATGCAGCATGAGCAGAACTTAGGTGGCATAGCTCATAACACAGAAACCTCATTTAGATTCCTGAAATTTAAAAAATGGATATCGGTTTAATTATGTCCAGTGGGAAAGACTAGGAACACAGCCCCTGGAAAATACAGGTGGAGCTTAAGCAATAATAGTCATGAAAGAAATTCATCTGTAGAAAAATCATCACAAAGGCACAGAATGAATTCATAGGTAAACGTAGAGCTGAAAGAAGTATTCCCAGCAAACAATTAATCTATGTAAATTAATTTTTCATCTTTTTTTTTAATCTCGTGCTGAGTTTCATGAGTGGTGGGGATTTCCCACAAATACGTTTGTCACCAAATGCTGTGAGGAGATCTGTGTGACAGACAGTTCCTGTGACTGAACTTGAGAACAACGTGCGAAGGTCAAACCAAAGGTCCGTCTAGTACAGCGTCTTTAAATAACAGCAAAAAAGTAGATTGTTAAAGAAAGTGCAAGTGCTAAGAAAACAATATGATATTTTGTCTACCGTATCATTCCAGCTTCTAGTACTGTGTCGATAAGTGACTTCATAATCCAGATGTTGTAACTTTGTGGTTAGACTGCTTGATTGATTTTCTGCTTGTGATTTCAACTGGTCACTAGATCTGTGGTTCAGACCATGGGCCCATTTAATTTCCTTCTCTCATGAGCATTTCCATGCTTTCTACCATGCAGGCCACTACACATGAAGTAACTTTTACCTATTACTTCATTTGATTTTTCCCATCTTGAAACTCAACATTGTTCCAGAAAACCTCTGGGAATGTAGCAATGAGAAGATTAATGAATGTATCTTTCAAATTGTTCACATGCTCTAAACCTTCATCCAAAATGACGTTGTTGACTAAGCAAAAACCAACATCGATTTGAGTCAGAGACACAGTACTTCTAATGTGATTTTGTTTTGAGAGATGCCAGAAAGTCTCAGGGCACTTGAAAATTCAGAAGTCACAGAAATTGGGATGGAACATCAGATCCTATGTTACTAGGTTTGGTTCCCTGATATAATTAAAGTAATAGTGTTTTCATTGCAAGTACAAACACTTGTGAAATTGACAATGACATTTGGAATTATTATTACATCATGTGCATCAAACTCTTTTTTCTAGTTAAAATGCTTGGTGAATATTCACAAAAATCCAGTACATAGTCCAAATGGAGTTTAGTATAATAAACATTGCGCTCCCTTTTGACAGTCTTCATCATTCTCTCTAGTCCCTGACTATGCCACTGAATACTGTGTAAAGAGTAGAAGAATCATCAAAGCTCCAAGAAGTCATTCAAACCTCTCTGGGTGTTTGATATACTTGTCTCTTGACATTGAGTCTGTACATACTAAATCAAGAGATTGGCTTACTATAGCATGCACGACACCTAAACTTGAAATTCACCAAACAGATCAGAGTCTTGAAAGATTCTTTTTCCCATCTTTGAAAATAGAGTTGAAAGGATAAATAACCCATGACACAGCTGATCAGTCTGGCAGGACGGCCATTTGTCATTCTCCTTACATATTTTCTCCAAAATTTTTTTATCATATACCATAGGGTGAAGCCATCCTTACTGGGAGCCATTTCATCTTCTCTACCAGACAGCTATTGAAGTCACAAAGCCATTTTCTATGTCTACTAGCTTTTCTGTTAGTTCCCATGGCTCCTTTTAAGGTTTCTTGATTTACAATGGACTGCACACCTTGATTATCTTCCCCTGCTCACCTCAGTCTCCACCATAATGTTTTCTTGCCCTTTTCCAAGACCAGTTCAGACCTAAGTTTTTCAGTGGCTCTTCACAGCCTGCTATGAGGAGCTTCTTGAGGTGACCAACACACCAGCTAAAATAGATACCTTCTGCTTTTTCACTCTTGCAGTGAGAATCTTGGAGGCAAACTCTCCTCTTACTCTCCTGCCCCAGGCCTCTTCCTGTACTTAACTGTCCTCTTCTGATTGTTCTCCCTAGTTCAGCTTTAAAAGGTTCATTCTTCCTCCCCTCTTTCCTATCCTGCTCTCCCAGCTCTGCTTTTGCCAAAATACCTTCTGATGTCCCAGAGGGTCCCCATACCAGTTAACTGACTTCTCCAAAGAACCTCTACAAGCCTGTGACCCCCTCCTGCCCCTCTTTTTCCAGTTATTAGATTCAAACCTCCCTAATCAGTTCCAGTTGAGGTGCAAATGCTCAACCACAGGAAATTACACTTTGGTTTATTTGGCATCCCTCTGACGAACACTCCCCTACTTCACAGGATCGTACAGGGTGAGTCCTTCCAGGATCAGAACATTTTCCAAAGTCTTGGTTTGATTATTTAAAATATTTCAGGGTGCAGGATCAAATTTTATTCTTAAGATGTTCCTATTCTTTTAGAAGTCAGGACATACTTTATTTAAACCTTCCGCCTTGGTGATCAAGACATGTGTCCTGAACACCTTGTGAGAAATCCTTGGAGTTCCTTACTTGCACAGAGTCAATTAGAGCATGAGCAAGTAAGGCTCAGCACCTTCAGGCTCTCTTTGCAGTCATGAGGTGGTACATGCCCTGACAGCACCTTTGCAAACTGCATTGCTTTTCCTGCATGGCATTTAAAAAAAAAATAAAATTCCATTGCAGGCTTGTCCCTTCAGTGTGCTTAGTGTTAAGCACATAAATAGTTTAAATGAAGTGAAAGAAATCGCCTACATGCCTACACATGTGATTAAATGCTTTGGTGGATCAGGCCAGAATGCCAAACACATTGTTGGATCAAGCAATGAGTGTGTATACAAACAAGATCTTTACAAACTAGCACAAACATAACACATTTCTTTAAGAATCTCATAGCGGAGTTCAGCTCTGGCCTAAATGCACTGACTTTAGCAGGAAAAGGTTAGCAATGATTTTAGCGCTGCTTCTTTTTTTTGATGTAAAGACAGACTGGTTAGGTAGAAGCCCGTGGTTCTATTTTTATTAGCTACAGGCGTATTTTCTATTGTCTATTGCTATAGACAATCTTGTGTGATGATTTACAGTATTGGCAACACACAAAAACTTTGAAAATATTTGGATTTCTATTTTTACGAAGGTCTGATGACTTTTATGAAGGATAGTGTTTGTGTTGTTGGCCACTGGATCCCAGCTAAGAACATCAGAACATTATCCCGCCCTGCCCTTGCAAGCAATGAACTCCTGTAAAATATTGGTGTTTTGTGGTTTCCTGGAAGGGAGATAACACAACTAGCTGTGCCTCCTCCCCCTGAACATGATGTCAGGGTTGTTAGTTTGTATCAGAGACTGCAGTGCCAGCCTCCCTGCAGGCATTAGTGTAGAATCAAGGGAGAAACCATTATTTAATTTTATTTTACCATCATTATTGCACCACTGAAAGTAATCTCCCACTGGTATAGCACCAGTAATAGTTGGCCTGTTAGACACCACTCCACGCACCAAGACAAGTAGCAGCGATGCTTTTATAACATCAAAAGTAAACAGGGATTTACACGTACTATTTTGATCTTGACCCTGTTCCAGCATCTTAGCAGTTTAATTATTTTTAATAGTTGCCATGAATTTTCTTAAATCTTATAGCACTTCTTGTTATGCTCCTATTTCTGTATTACAACGTATCACAGTCTTAAATGGGTGTTAAACCAGTCCTCCCAAAAGCCTCCGGGTAGAATTGCCAAAGGTTTAAATTTCCTACTTTAATCAGGCATTTATTCTGCACTTTGAGAAGACAGAGTTTCCATTGATTGAAATAAATTCACATAACTCTGTAGGCTGAGAAAACTGATTAAAATGTACAAGTGACTATTTTTATAGATGGCTTCAGAAATATTCCAGCTTCTCTAGTGCTCATCTCCTATGAACACATGGGGGGATCTGCGCACCTCAAGCCTGCTAGTGTTTATGAGAAAGATCTCTGTGAGTGTGCTGTCCGTAGCTGGGAAAGGAAGAGGCTCCGATGCTCTTGTTAGCATTCTCCTTTGTTTCTGCCCTCTCCAACTCAAATGCTTTCTAGCTGTTTTGCTGGCAGCTTCAGCAGCATTAATGCATTCCAAACTAGAAAAGTTTCTACTTTAATATCTTACAACTAGCTCAATATGTACTGACCTCAAACCCAGGATAGTAGTAATTTGATATTGCAGCTCATTATTGTTACTCCCAGCAAGTTTCCCCTTGAAAGTGCCTGATGCTTCCCCCTCCCTCTCACACGCACCCTCCCACCCTCCATTCAGAATTTGTTTTTAATTGTTCAGGAGAGAAAATTCAGACTGTGAGCCAACAATATATTTCCAGGGGGTACAAGATATTAATAGAGCTACATCGTGGCCCCATATATCGTAATAAACTGTGCTGTAATTTGTTTACCCACCGTAGACAGTAACTAACATTCAGATAAATGGAGTTGGCGCCTGCAAGATTTATGATATACTTCTGTGCTTAGCAATGTTTAATCAGGGAGTTAAAATATTACAGTGTAAAATCCTTTACAAGCATGCACAAACAGAGAACTACCATTAGAGGCTTGGCAGACATACTCGGTGTCAAATAGTACCTCCAGACACTCTCAAAACACAAAGAGGAATATTCAAAGCAGCTACTAACTGACTAGCATTATTTGAGAACCACGTCAGAGATCATTTTTTCAGGGGGACTTGCTTTTGAAGTGACAGAATGATAGGCAGGGACAAGTGGGCTTGTCTGCAGAGCCCATCAAGCTGAAAGAAGTTGGGGTGGGTGGAAA
>VZTU01018993.1:0-13146 GCA_013400835.1 Zapornia atra
TAAATGATAAATGCTAATGCAAATATGCGGTCAGCCAAGGAGGTCTGCTTAAAAGCAATTACTGCACCATAGTCTTGTTAATGTTCAACTACCAGTAAAAAGGTTTCTTGGCAAATGTTTATGCTGTGAACTCTTGATTGTGCCCTACTGAATTATTCACTTGATGCACATCAGTACACATTTGTAACCTAAGATTTGACACAGAGGTTTTTACCCATAAATCTCAGGTTTATTGCTACTCACTCTCTTCATCCCTGTATCCTTTTGGTTTCAATAGGATTAATGGAATTAAACAACAGGACTGTCTTTCTATTACTCGAAGTACATAGCTAAGTCTCTGAATTATGGATTTAATGAAAATATTCACAATCAAAGTGAAAGGCTGTAAGTTAAGTTACTGTTTAATTTATTTCTGGTCAAGAAGCTATCAGTCTAGTGAGTATTGTGCTGTTACTAATAGACAGAGTTTGATAACTGAAATAGCCTTTTACTACTGGCAGCCCAAGCACTGTCGTTTATCTGCTACTAACCTGAAAAAATAAAGCAGGTCTTCAGTCTCTTTGTTCCCTTTTGTTCAGTAAGGTAGGGCATGCAAACTTGTATTACACTTGTCACAACACAGAAGTGCCAAGAGTTAGAAGACAAAGGTGAGTTAAAGCCATAATCTTACTTTTCTACAGCACAATGAAATCTAATCCAAATGGGTGCCTTCATTTGAAAATACAGCGAACAAGCCATTGGTGCTGTGTTTCATGTTTTCTGACTGAAACGGGCTAACCTGCAGACAGAGCCTCAACCTTCAAAACTAGCTTAAGACTATATGGGGAAATTGTGAGGGAGAGTATAGTGCTTGGTCTATTCTACTTGTTTACTAAACAGACCTCAAAACTAAGGAAGTGGCTTGCTAATTCCTCGTATCTCCATCTACTGTTAAAAACACAATCATTCACTGCACCAGAAGCAGGATTTATGTTCATTTTGCATCCTGCGCCAGTTTTAAGCTGAGTTACAATGTAAACTACTGATTTCAATCAGAGTTGTAGCAATACTGTTCTTAAATGTGTCTGAATTTTTATTAACATGGTTCAAATAATTTGGCACTAATGCTGCAAATAGTGGGAGGCTGAGCTTATCTGAGGGTCCGTGTTCAAACATGCAGAACTGCCGGACTGGCCTACAAATGTAAACTATATATGTCATGACATCAAGTCAAATGCTTGCTAGTATTCTGTACCTTAAGGACCATCTCACAAGGAGGAAAAACAGTCATCCCGACTGAGCTTTAGCTTGGACCATCTTTATAGTTTCTCCTGTGAGTGGAATACAGGGTTTGCTAGTCACTAACAATGAAGTTTGGGCAATTCTCTTTTCCAGTGTCTAGCTACTGCTGGACATGTACTGCTGGTTATCTCTGGATGTAGGAGAGCTGGGAATGTCTTGGAAAACTATCCAAAAATACTACTGAGATCTGAAGCTCAACCTGTCTTTCCATATAAAATATTAGAATTGTGAAAACTATACTAATGGAAAAATTTAAGGCCCTTTCTCTCTTGTAACTATAAAACTTGAAAGCTAACACCTTAGATTAGAAGTAGACAGGCTACAAAGCATACATAAATCCTCAATTATCTACCTCATAGCTTAAAAAAACCCAAAAAGACCACAGAATGGTTTAATGTTTTCTGTAGGAAGATGAATAGTATTGAAATGAGGATCCATTAGCCCTTTCTTAAATCTTCCTGATTTTCATGATAATGGATATGTTGAATGGCTAAAAACTGGTGTAGCACTAGTAGCAAGCCAATCCACCTCCTTTTTGATTAAGATTTTCAGCAGGGACAAATGACTTTAAGTGTGTGCCTTCTGAAAATGAGTTTCTTTAAATATCAAGATTGCAGAAATCACTTGTCACCTCTGAAGATCTTTGCTTTAAGTGCAGAGTTAAAAATAATCCTGCATCTGCTCCCTTTGAAAATTCAGTTTTGTAAGGTGCTTCAAAGTGTGAATCCAGAGAGGACTGCTGCCATCAGTACTTCAGCTGCATCTGCAACATGTAATACAGAGCTGAATCTGAAAGACAACTCTAGTTGAATTATGAAACCTACTTTACTTAGCAATGTAGACTTTTGTTCAGCAGTGAAAGATTTTTCCTGCTGAGTGCTTTCAAGAAATGAAAAGCAATTGTTAACTTGTGATAGGGCAAGGGAAGCAGTCAAGCAGGAATCACTCCAGATGATGGTTTCTTACTAGCAAGAGGTGCAATACATGCAGTTTTCAGCTATTCTGAGGTGATCTTTCACAGTATATATCCAGATTGTATTTAAAGAGATGTTTTAAAAAGTCCCAACAAAACAAAAACCCAAACCCAAAATTCACTTATGCCACTTAAGCAATAAACACTCCAGTAACATCACATCAAATGTATGTCCAGAATTAACCCTGCATATGACCACTGGGCACAAGGCAAGAGATCATGGCTACCAGTCAGTTCATGGTTTCTCCAGTTCTTGTTTCCAGTGCTGCAAGTCTTGAGTTATGGAATGAAATCAAAAGACCTGAGGGAAAAACCTCAATGATACCCACTTGGAAAAGGGAGCTATCACTGTGCAAACAAAAACCAAATTAAATGCATCTACCCTCTCTACTCAAGACTGTATTTTAAGTAACTACACTGGTCCAATCCTGCTTGATGTGATATTGCTCAGGCTGATTTTGCTTTTTGTTAAAATAACTTCAAAAAATATTATGAAACCTGAGAGAAGGCTTTCCCACCTGGGCCTGTTCCAATAATAACTAGCAATCCACACATCCCAAGACAGCTGACTGCTATTTGGTCCTGTAATCAAAATATTGGGTATTCCAACTTTTAAAATACCTTTATCAAAGACACTGTCACTTTCTGGTCATTGGTGGAGTGCTGAGGATCTGTCAAGACTGTCTGTTTCAAAAGTGACCTCCTTTGCCAAGTCCCATGCTAAATGCTGCAGAACTTTGGGTGCACACCAGTCTCTTCCCCAACCGTCTCCCTACCCCACATCACAAGTTCAGAGTTGTTACCTCCACTTTTGTAACTTGTCTGTAGGTTACAGAAAAGAGAATGGTGGGGAAAAATGTTGAGTAAGTTTTTTAGAGGGCTTGACTTTGAGGACTACCTCTCAAGAGTCCCTTTTAAAAAATAAGACACTGAAGCAAACAGGATTGTGTCTAACTTCTACAAAATTGCTGGTTTCACAGGAGGAGAGAATATGGCTACCGTGCTACTCAGCATTAGGGTGAAGCACCATCTAAATTCCAGTAAAGTTAGGGATATCACCTAGCTCATATCAGCAACCACAACCCCAGCCTTCTACAACGTCTTTGCTGTCAAGCTTGATGCTGTCAGTATTCTTCTCATTGAACATAGGGCCTCCATGCCTCATCATAAGCTCTGTAGCCATCTTCACAAAAGCCTCCTCCACATTGCTGGAATCTTTTGCAGAGGTCTCTATGGCACAAATGATATTATCATAGCGTTCAGCCAGACTCTGAGCTTCTTCCAGCTGAACCTCTCGAAGGTCACTTAGGTCAGACTTGTTTCCTGGAAGAAAAAGAAATAACAGAGGATTTTATAATGACTATTTATGTTAGAGGAAGTAGTTAGCAGGGAGTGCTCAGGCTGTCCAGAGAAGCTGCAGAATTTCCATCTTGGAGATTTTCAAAATTTAACTGAAGCAGCCCTGACCAACCTGACATTAGCTTCAGTCGGAGCAGGAGACTGGACTAGGTAACTCCTAAGCCCTTCCAACCTCCATCTCTGTGTGACTCATAGAGAACAGAAAAACTCAGAAACTGGATAGTGGTGGCTGTAGACCGTAACAGAAGAAAAACAGGCTAGAAATGAAAGCTGTAACTATTTTATGGAGAAAAAAAACCAACCCAAATGTCCCAGCAGTCTGCCGGTTCCTAAGGAAACGCAGAATAGTACTGAGGATGTGTTAGCAGGTCTATAGGCCCAGAGAGTAATGTTTGAGTCAGAAACATCAGGGATGGAAAGTAGAACCTTTAATAGAGAACTGACAAACCCTGATTGACCCCAAATCCTTCTGAAACCCCTTGTCTGCTGAAGTATCAGAGTGTCCAGTTTCCCAAAACCCATCAGCATGATATGATGCAACTTCTTTGGGCCCTGGAAAACTTATGGTCCTTATCGTGAGAACAGGTCCACAGCAGTGGTGCATCAGAACCTGGAAATCCTGGGTACCTAGTTCTCCATTAAGTGAGATGCAAAGGATTCAAAGCTGCCTTCTGATACAAAGCTGGCTACCTCTTAAGAGAAGTTAATCAAAGCAAAATATTTCTGTTTTAATGAATCAACACATGATAATTTAAAAAAGTTAAAATTTCCAAATGGATCTATTACGTAAATCTTAACTTCAACCAAAATTTTTAACCATCTTAAACAAGTATTGCAACTCATTATATCATACAGTAAACTGCAGCACTTGGTATTAGCATTTTTAACTCACCGATCAGTAACTGTACTATGTTGGAACCAGCATACTTTCTCACATCCTCGATCCAGCGAGGAATGGACAGGAAAGAACCTCTCTTGCTGATATCATAGGCAAGGATTGCTCCATTGGCGCTGCGGTAATAACTCTGTGTGATGGTTCGGAATCTCTCCTGCCCAGCTGTGTCCCAGATCTGCAACTAAATAAAACAAAGCTTACAGTGAGATGCTGGGTAGCAAGCTCTCTTGAATCAAAATATAGGATTTAACAGCCTTGTTACAAATGTCCTTTACACATAATACATTATGGCAGCATGTTTTTCTAGACCTTTGTTTATAATTTAAAGAGAATAATATACACTGGAGAACCTTTTCACATTTGGCTGAAAAAGTCTATATCCACACCAAATGAGACAATCTGGGTTCCTACAGCTGAGTTCTACTGCCTCCTTCTGTGGCTGACTGTGAAATGATTGCTTTTGTGTGTCCAACCCTCTGTCACCTCTAACAAGTTAACAAAACAAGGTGTTACCCCACAGCCTAGCCACTCCTGTTCATCATCTGGTGTGTCACTGAAACTACCGGTGCGCTTTTGCTAGCGTATTGTCTGAGGTACTGACATGGTTCTGTTAGTTCTGCTACAGGGGCAGTAACAACTGCAGTAAGATGTGGCAGTATCAGCTGCAAGCACCAATGGTGTTTTATAAGGAAATATGTGGCAATTAATATACATAGAATGCATGAAACATACAAAAGACTGTACAAAAAAAATACCAGCAATTCTATGTTTTGGTAGAGTCAGTCAAAGACCTAATCAGGCTGAACTGTTCTCAAAATCCAGCATACAGCACAAGGCCCAAGACTGGCTTGCTCAGTCACTCTGCAGGTAAATCACTTTTTTTTAGGTGGTAGAGCAGACATTACACCTGGTCAGGAAGAAGAAACGCTCAATTTAGACATTTCAGCCCAAATCCAGCAGCATAAGAACTATGAGTTTAGTATCAGGGTTTGAGTTCCCAGTACTAGATGTTCCAGGGAAGAAGCCAAATAACTCACAGTGGTCAAACACAATATCCTGCTCATAGGGAAAAATTACTTTAAATCCTCCTGTTTTATAGGTTGTCCAACATCCTGGAACATGATGGTTTATATTCTAGGAGCTTTTAACTAGAGAAACTACGGATCTTCCCATTCTCCATACAAACCTCTAATCCTTTTTGCATCTTTCAAAGCTCTTAGCTTCAATATATAGTAGCAATGAAACAAAATTTTCTGTCCTTCTGTTGCACCTTCACTCCTCTATCCCCAAATGGTAAAAGAGAAATATCTGCTTGTCTTTTTGTGCCATTCCCTATATTCTGTGTCTCCTCTTAACTAAGAGGGCCATAAGCAAACACTCCTGGAGTTTTAAATCTTTATATATTGTGGACTTATGTTCCCCTTTCTCTGAACCTCATTCTTTCAAAGAGCTGTCAACACACTGCACCAGTGATGTTCTATACCAAATAATATGGAATCATTTCTCCATATATTTCTTTTGCACGTATTTTGTTTGTATCTTCTGACTCCCCTGCATGTCTGAGCAGAAACTTTCACTTCAGAAAAGGCTGTACTAAGCAGATCACTTTCCTGTGCTAATCAAGCATTTAGATCCCAAATGATGTATGTACACCTTAAAAGGAATCAATGCAATGAAAAACTACTTCTCAGTCCTAGTAAGAGTTTTCTCAGAGAGGTAGAAGGATTGTAATGGACTCAGAAAACCACAAAGCAATGATTATTGATGGAACAGATAATGATCCAGAGCAGTCAACGGTTACTAGAGATAAGGAAGTTCGTGTCAGTTTTACATATACTGTTCTCTGTACTCGCGTCTCCTACTAGACCTTTGTGTCTGTTATGCAGCTTTATATCTCACTATGTGATTAGGTCAAGTGCAAAACAAGACTAATGATGATTACCCAACTGTTGGGAGGGGTCTGAGAGATTCTGTACATACAAAAACATTTATAAACTTTTAAAGTTAAAAACATACTTAGTTTAGTTTACAGTATTCACATAGCATAAAAAAAAGTGATTTACCTGCAGAGTGACTGAGCAAGCCAGTCTTGGGCCTTGTGCTGTATGCTGCATTTTGAAAACCTCTGTATAACTATTTACCATAGAAACACAGATTCATTGAGGTTGTGACAGATTTTGGAAGGTGACAAAGTCAACTGCCTGGTTACAGTGGCATCAAAACTTAACTCTTTGAGGAAAATTTGCTCTATGATTTTTCCAGGGACCGAAATGAGCATGACAAGCCTGTGGTTCTCAGGATTTCTAGCTCTTTCTGAAGATGATTATGCTATTTGCCTTTACCTGGTCCTTCCCAATTTCTACAGAATTTCAATAGAACGACGTGCGAATGTCACCAGCAAGACCTCACATCACCCCTACATGTGTTTTACTCAAGCATTTATGTCTGTGTTCACAGGGTTGAATGGGCAAAGTTGCTGAAGCCTCGAGTGTTCTGCTGGGAACTGCACAGACCACAGGCTGGACCTCTTTAGGAGCTCAAACTGCAGCCTTCATCCCCGCCCACATCCTCCAGGTAGGCTCTGTGCTCTCCTACTTGTCACTCCTCTGTTGTGTAAAGACTCCTAATCACTCAGCTTTTTACATGATCTTGAGTTTGTTGTGGTTTTGCTTTTGTTGCTAACACTACAGTATGTATTAGACCCATAAGCAGATATTTCTTTACAAACATAGATACCAACTGACACACCTGTTTGTCACTGTTCCCATTGCTTCTGCTGGCAGGAGCCAGGTCACTGCTCACTCTGTTTCATGGAAAGTCAGTCAAATACAGGCATAGTTTAATGACTTGCTTAGGCCAAACTAAGACCATACTGTCATCAAAGATTTGCCATCCCAGCTGGACTATCCTCACTCTCTCCCTGCACTGAAACTAGCACCTGTTAATCTGATTCACCATACTGTAACTGAAAAGTAAGGGGTTTCCTTTTATTTGAAGGGTTAACACGAATTACGCAGCTACATGGTAGTGCAAGCATGTAGACCGTGTAGGAATAGAAAGTACAATGATCCTTTAAAGAAATGCCAAACTTGTCTTGAACCAGTCACGGCAGGAATAACTGTCTTATTTTAAATCATTAAGAACACACACTGCAGAGTATGCAAGTATTTTGAACCAGATTACCTAATCTAAAGGAAGATGGATCCTCTAGACAAAATACAGCTAATTTGTTTGACAGCACCTTTAGAAAACTCTAAGAACAATATTTCTATATAGCATGAACCAGTCTGATACATGATTAAAAAATAATGTAAGTCATTACAAAAATTCCAGTTCTGATCCTGGTAAACACTGTTTTCTCCAGTAAGTGTACAGAGATGCATTCAAGACAATTTTACTGAAAAAGAAACATGACAACAATAGCAGTTACAACTATAACTTAAAGCCACCATTTTCTAGTAAAACGTTTACATAGTCGCTCTGTTAAACTATATTTACAAGTATGTAGCTTTTGACAAGAAACAACAATTGCAAATTCTTTGGAAAAAATAAGTTGTACTATTTCTCACATAAAAGCCCCTCAATATAAGGTAGATGATAAAATCAAAATACCAAATTAACTATACTAGCCACAGGTTACCAAAGAGATATGATCATCTATTCTTTTTGCATTGTATAAATGTATCACATATGCAATATATGACACAAAGTTCTTAATTATTTCCTGGATTCAGCTTTGTAAATAATGTGATGGAAACCACGCCTGTCACCTGGGAACCTTTTTAAAGAATTCCTGGTTGTAATTACTTTGACAATAGTTTTTGTGTAAGAAAGACAGAAGTTTGGTGGAGAATTATGTTAAATTCACCTGAGGATACTCAGAAAATACACATGAAAGAAGAGATTGGTAGCAGGCCTTTGGGGGACCATCTCTAGTAACAAATGAGGACAGGATAAAGAACAGAGCATAATTACCCACTGTTCAGAAGGAGTATGACAGACTAACTTAAGTGAACAAAGACAAGGAGCCACCTTTCTTGTGCTAACTGTTTCACTGTTGAATGCCTGTTTGCTTATGAAAGCTGGGTATTTTTCATCTGCTTTTAGCTTTGAATTTTTTGGACAGCAGAGCCTGCAGCACTGGCTGGTACTGAATAGCAAAGTGCTAAACCAACTATTAACTCCTGTAAGATTTTTTTCATGACTCCATATAATCAGCAGAGGAAGGAATACATGTCATTCACCCTCACAAGGATGCAGGCTGGGGTCTGACTGGCTAGGGACCCAGTCTGTGCTGAAAAGGCCCTCATCATTCAGGGATGCGTGATCAGGCTTGAAATAAGCAGTTTCAAAAAATGCAGAAATACAGTGTTGAAAATGGCCAGTGACAGGTTGACCAAAGAGCACAGGAAACCAGTATTATCAAATGGTTTGATGTAGATTGTACTTGCATCAATAAGCATATTGTTTATCAAAGGTTAATGCTTAACAAGTGGCCTCAAGACATGTTAAATAATTTCTCCCTCCCTTACTTCCTACATAAATTATTAAAAGAATTGGGAAAGTACTTAAAGTATCACAGGAATTCAGGTTTACTTTTGCTTGTGAAGCAGCAGTCTTAGCAAATAAGTGCATCCTATAGCTGATACCTTCCTTTACAATCACAGAAACATCACTTCTGTGCTATGAATTCTTCAAATCACAGCAACTTCTGTAAAATCTCCTGATAGTGAAATGATGGATTCAAAGAGCATGCTGAACTGTTTGTGGCTAAATGCTGTCATCTCAAATGGCAAACAACAATATACATTTCTGTACAGAGGCAAATCACTACACTTGCTCCTAAAATGATTTACTGAAACAATCTTGCAGCTTTATCTACACAGGTTTTGCCAAATGCAATAAAACAGCACCTGCATGGCAATCTATTTCAATTTAACATTCATACACTGAACAGTTAGACTAAACTGCTCCATTCAATAGTTTCCCCATTTTCTGAGAATGGGGAATTCTCATTGCTGGGAATGCAGCATTCATGTTTGCTCTAGCATTATGAGGCTCTGTCTATGACAGAGAAGAGAGCTACACGTTCTTCGGGCTATCAAAGGATCTTGCTTCCATGTAATAACGAGCGGCGTGATGTGTATTTGTTTAGCAATGTTATTACATTCAACAGTCGGAAGACAAGGAGTCGTAATTACTTGCAATTTGGCCAGATAATGACACATTACATTTTGGGCCATTCTGAAGGGAATATAGTTAGAGCCATGAGGCCTGTATAAAAGCTAAGAATCTTGAGAACGTATGGGCTGAAAAAGCTTGCAAATTGAAAAGTGCAGTAATACATAAAGAAGTATTTATTATAAAAAGCATGTTTGCTTTCAGATGTTCTTCTCTCCTGCTGCTTACTGATATAGCAAGTGAGAACAAAGAAGAAAAATACTCAGTAAATCACTATAAAATGACAGCATGAAGTAGACATCCAAAAAACCAAGTTAATTTCTCAGTTCACAGGAGCAACATCATCAAAAGAAAAGGAATTTGGTTATTACTAACCAGACTTAGGAATGTCCTTGCCTATCATTATGTAAAAAATCTTAGTTCCACTGTTTTATAAATGTTTTTTCTTACAGTGACATAACAGTTATGAAACATTTTTTATTCTGTTTGCCACATTCTTTCTATCACTCAAAGAACAATAATTATTTTATCAATAGCACTTCAATCACTATACATTAAATCAACAACCCCAACTTTTGGGAACTACAGTCTATACTCTAGGATTTGGCCAGCTAAGAAGGATGTATTTTAGAGATGTGGCATGCTATTATAGAGAATAGCATGCCACAATTCCAACCTCTTAAACAGCATACACTAGAGTATTATTTTTGTAATGTTTGTGATAAAAATCAAGGTGGTCACCACAGGTAGCTTTGACTCTGAAGAGTCCATTAGAACCCAGTGTGCTAGACCTGCTAAATCCCTGCCTGGCCCCACGCCACATTCCCTGCCTTTTAGCTCCAACTTCTCTAAAAGCCCATGGCTCACAACAGCCTGCTCCAGAGGCAGCTGCCTTGTATATCATCACTGGACAGTATCTCAAATTGAAACAATCTCTTAAAGAAAGAGCAAGAAGAGAAACAGAAGACTGCATGGCACAGACAAGCTTACCACTTCTAGATAGGCAGAACATGTAAATCTTTGCAAGTCAGGGTTAGTACACACTAGGGAAGCTTATGATACTGGTGCTTTACTGGTCTTATTTCTAAAGAGAAATCTAAAGTTCAGGATTGTCCCTGAACAGGGCCTTGCTCAAGTACTAACATCTTTCTATATGAAGTTTTAGTCAGCTTTAGGAGCTGATGTAGCAGTAGTGTATGAAGTTGTGTTTCAGACACTTGAAAGAATACAGCTTTAAGATACAAGGAAAGCCTTGGTTTAAAACAAAAAACAAAACCAATTTATTTGCAGAACTTTAACCTTTAGTATCCCAACATGCTTCTTTTCCCTTATCCAACAAAGAAGCAGGAAGTGAGACTTAAAATGCTTGGGCTCCAAGTTACAGAAACATTATGTAACTGTAATGACAACATTTGAAGTTTTATACAGAAAGGGACACTAACACAATTAACCTTAAAATGTTTGTTTCAATTTCAAAGGAAGTGTCTGATTCATACTCACTCGTGTTGTAATACTCAGCCTGACTAAAAGTGAAGCTTAGGCCACTGGGAATGCAGAGCAAGCACTGTTCAGAAGCTCCTTGGGACATTTTTTGTACACATTGTTGTTCTGAATTACCTTCTAAAGATGAACTTATAAAAAAAAATTAAATGGGAATGTTATTATTCCTGCCCCATTCACTAAAAAGAAAACAAGCCTCTGAATTCCTTATGAAGATACTGTCTTGATTAGCATAAACCCATAAAGAAATCAGAGCAGCACACTCACCTGTCATGCTTTTGTAAGGTCAAACTTGCCCTGAACATCTCTTAATTTGAAGCATCCCAATCAACAATTTCTCTGAAACTTTTAAAACACTGTATGTCTCGGAGGACCGAGACAAAAGCAATGAGAAACACAGCACATCTCTCACAGAACACATGTACAGGCATGTTTACCAAAGGCTCTGTTCAGATGGCTAAAGTGCATTCTCTTATTTTCTGTAAAATACTTAGAAATAATTCACAGGTTTTGTTACAGACTGACTACTAACAGAGGAGCACTGAGGTGTAAGTGCTGACAACATGAAAAGCACACCTAGGCAGTTTGGGTTATTTCCTGGGCTGGTGCTCCCCTCCTCCTGGAGTCTGCAGCTGAGACCCCTGGCACCGCAAACAGACACATTTGTCACTTTGGATGTGCCTGGCATTTAAATGGAGCCAGGTTTCAATCTGAAAGCAGAAACCCCACTTCTAACTGCTCACTTTACTAGAAAGCACAGAAGAGGTACTAATAATAGCACGAGAAAAGTCCGAGCTTCCTTTTCAGCTGCTAACCCCAGCGGTGCATTGATAGGAAAAGGTATAATGAACCAAGTACCTTGGCTAGGTGTGGAATTTCTAAATCACCCTCCTTAAAACAGGAGTGTTTATTTCTTCCATTTTCTGGAACTCTGCTTAATATTCCGCTCACCTCAGTTATTTGTAAGAAAAAGACAATAGAGGACTTTGACCCCTACTTTGCTAAACACAGACCAAAATTCAAATGCAATTACCATATTTCTGTGTCACCTTTCATCTCAAAAACCTTACAGTCCCATGACCTTTCCCAGGCAGTGCCTGCATCAAGTTCTTCTTCATCCCACTGGTATAAGTAAGGATAGGTGTATGGCTCCATTCTGGAGGGAGCAGTGGCAAAGTAATTTATCCCAGCACCCCCCTACAAACCACAGGAGCTTTAAGCCTTTTTTCTTCCCGTTTGATCATGCTTCTGTGCTCAGAGGCCCAGTCTGTTGCAGGGAATTTGTGCCACTGGGAGTCTGAGGATATTTTGGTGGGGTAAATGTCTCTTTCTAACCCTAGCCAGTTTTCCCCTTCCCCAACATAAAAAAAGCAGAAGTCAAGTTTAGGGCCGGTTTATTCTCACTTGAGAAGAACTATAAAAGTTGCACTTTCCAAGACACCCTATAAATAGCGTCGTAAGATAGCTTTTAAGCATGTCTACCTCCCTCAGCTTCTCCCAATCCGCCCATTCCACATCCCTTTCTGGAAACGTGACAGTCCAGCTGAGGCACTTCTGCCTTGTAAATAAACCATCGTCAGAAACCTGCCTGAAATGAGGGGTGTTGCAGCCTGAGCGCGTCCCGAAGTGCGGGTGTGCAGCGGGGCATGAATCAGTGTTGGTGTGGTGCTAACACGGAACCGGCCCGGCCGCACAGCGGATCCCGCCGCAGCAAAACAAGCGAAGATAGGCGCTCCGTGCTTCCTTGACCGTAGGAGCTCCTCGGGAAGGCGGTACCGGCGCGGCGCAGCCCTTCCTCCGAGAACAGCAGCAGCGCACGGACAAGTCAGCAGCGGGACAGGGCAGGGGCAACGGGAGCTGCCCCGACGCGGGGCACCCCGGACGGGCGGCGCCGCTAGCCGCCGGCTCGCCACCGCCGCCTTCTCCGGCAGTCGGGCCGGGCAGCCTCGCCGGCATC
>VZTU01018998.1:0-15157 GCA_013400835.1 Zapornia atra
AAAAGGGAGGAGGTTATTTGGAATAGGGAGGAAAGAGCAAAGGAGTTCAAAGTGGTGGTTAAGGAAGAAGGCATGGAAACAAATTATGGGAGGAGAGTGGAAGTGCCTTCTGGAAACATGGGAGGTTAAAAATCAAAGAAAAAGGAAGGGATTAGAGCTACAAAGAAGAAAACAGTTTGAAGGCTAAGGAGAAGGGATTAGAGCTACAAAGAAGAAAACAGTTTGAAGGCTAAGGAGAAAAAGGCAGAAAATGTTGGGAGGTAGAAATCACAAGCTAGTCAAAAGAACAGGTGAGAACATGAGCCAGAGACAAGAAAAGAGGGGAGATCAGGACAAATGAAGTTACACTCACTAGAGTGTATTCCTCCCGAATCCAGAGATTTTGTGTCTGTTTAGTCTCAAGAAGGGGAAACAGGGTGCTGTATGTTTGTACGAGTCTCACTGTCAGTACTTTAGGATTTTTTTTTTTATTTTATAGCCCTACAAAGCTTGAAACTGTATGGGGGAAAAAAAAGAGTGTTTAACATTAGGATTCCAAGTGCTTATTAAGATCAAATGCACCAGTGAGGAAAATGCTGAATTATTAGTTGTCTCATTATTTTGTGTAGATTGCACAATAGAATTTAAATATATATTGCATAATGCTATTAATCCTTTCTTTTAAACAGGATGAATTGTGTACTGAGGACGTATTGGGGTTGCAATGAGACTGTTGTCTGTAGTACATCTGCTTCTTTTATTGCGGAAGTTGGAAAATATGTTGTGGATGAATTGGTGACTGTAGAATAAAGTATAGTGTCATGCTAAGGCAGCTGAATGCTCTGCCAGAGAGCTGAATTGCTGCATGCCTCTGCCAGAGGGTTCTTGTGTGAAGCAAGACAAGGGATGTCTCTAGACGTTTTACAGGCCCCTCTGTGTTCCCCCGTATTGGCCTACTATATTTTGGGTGTGTAGGTGAAGTAAGGATGCTCACATGAGGTTTGGTGAAAACCTCAGTTGTCAGGCATTTCAACATCATTTGATGTTTTCAATCTTTTTCTGGCTTCAGGCTTCATCTCAGTTCTCCATTTGTAAAATTGTGACGATAATACAATTGTGTCTAGTTCATATTACAGTTATGTACATGCCATCAAGTCTTTACGTTTGTGAAGGGACAACAATACAGTAGCAGTGTCACCATATCCCTAGGTTGTAAGCATAAAGGCATACTGTATGCAAAAATAATGTTTATTGCTTTTTGAGCTTAGTAAGAAATATTAAATAGATTCTCATTCAGTAGTAAGCAATCTATTCTGCACATTCAGTGTGGCAGATTCTTTGCTGGGATCTCATGCTTAATTTCCATTCCGTTGTCATCATGTGCAGGCATGAAAGGAAACTAAGGTAAGTAGCTAACCTCAGTACTAGTTTTGCCTTTGGTTGAGTTCTTTAGTCCTTGATGTCTTTTCATTCTTGTATTGGTTCCCTGATACATAAAAAATTAGAGGCTTTCCTCTACAGTCCTGGTGCAGTGCAATTAAAAAATCAGCAACAACACAAATCCTTTGGAAACCAGTCCTCATTAATTCATAAGACAATGTAGCTGATTGTTTAATTTTATTTATTTATTTTTAATCATGTGATTTTGAAATACTTTGAGAGATACAGTGAAAACCCTTTTGTAGTAACAGGTTGTACTGCTGCAAGAATTCACAGTTCTGCTGTTCACATTGTGTCCCAGGGCCAGTAGATCCCGTCATCATACAAATCCCAACTGCAGTATAGGACTCTTGAAGACCAGGCCTGAGCCCACCACCAAACTGTGCAGCCTCTGGCCATGTCTGACAGTGTATTTTGTACCTTGTTGCTTCTAATACCAGTACCAATGACAAAGTTTCTGCTCCCCTTACAGTGTCCTCTGTAGATGGCTAGATTCTAGGACCAGGTTCTAGTAGTGTATTTGGCCCACTATCACACCAAAAGAAAGAAACTCGCCACATTTGAAAGTATTTTTCTTTGTTTATTGAAACAGTTTGTTGAATTTGTTACTCTGTGTGTGAGGTAACAAACCACGTGGGGCAGTGCCTGCTATCATGGCCCTGTTATTCTGATTGAGACTGAGCTGCGCAAGAGCAGTCATTGAACTGCACGATTTATCAGAGCACCGCGAGCGACTGTGAAACCTCTAGCAGCAAACAGGGGAGCCCACTTACACAGGGCGTTGTTTAAAAGCAGACCAAAAAGGTGCCTCAGCTCCTTGCCCTTCAGAAATTGTACTCCATGTGTTAAACTGGAGACCGGAAGTAAATAACATGAAACTGAAAAATATAAAATCAGTGAGGCCATCCTGATCAACATGAAGGACGGCAGTCTCAGCAGGCCAGTGGTAAGGCACTGATGGTGATTTTGAGAATCTGTGATACTTAAACTAGCAAAAGTTACTAGAGTCCGGAGTGTAAGAGATTGTAAGAGAATTCTGACACTTTTATTACCTGGGTCACATGCAGTTTCTGTAGGCTGGTGTATATTTGAAGGTATTTGAGATTTTTTTTCCCCAACTAGATGTTGCTGAGGAATTGTGTGTATGACACAGAGTATTCTGTACTGGACCTTTTATAAATGATGACGTCTTTCCAACAGAATTCTGAAAGTTCCCTGTTTCTCCTTTAAACTGTCTCCCTTTTTCACACTTCTGCCACTCTTGGTCAGGACATAGACAGCCCTCTGGTTTTTTGTTGTTGGGTTGTTGTTTGGGTTTTTTTTTAATAATGGAAGAAGCACGTGCTAATCTTTATGCTTTAAAAAATTTAATTCATCCAGTTCCACTCTGTCTTAAAATTTAATCTTTTTCTATTAAAAAATCTGTTTGATTTCAGTCAATAATGGAAAAGCTGAAGATATAAACAACTTCAGAACTTCCCTATAATAAGAAGTTACTGATGTTTCAGGCTCTCTTTCAAATCTGAGTGTGCCTGAATGTATGGAGATGTATACTGGACGTAAGAAATCCTTCTTACCTGAAATCTTTCTTACATGATTGTTTAAAAAAATTTCATTAAAAAGAAGATAATGGCTTTTTTGTTCTCAGAGAACATGAAAGAAATATAATCCCTGGGAAGTTGGAAAGATACAAAGATGATAACCTCACCCTCATTGCCAGAGAAGGTAGTGTAGAGATTGAAAGCAAAATGAGATAAAATTGGTCGGTGAATCTTGAAATCAGACAGAAGCATGAATTAGACATACACTATTTTTAGGACAGAGAAAGAAATTGAAAAAAGTATGTGACAGAGTCTGGATGATTTTCTGGAAGATCCTGTCAGTACACATGGTAATAAAAATGTACACCTGTGTAATTCAGCAAACTCTCATTTTGTCTTTGTAGTATTTTTTTCTTTTAGAATGATGGAAATAATTGTAAATAGTGGAGGTTCCTTGCAAAAACAATCCTTACTTATTTCCTTGTGTAAAAACATAATGTCTACATTGTGAGTGATCAGAATTGTTGAAAGCATAGATGAAAGCCCTAGCAAAAATCTGTTGCTGGACTTGGAAAACAGGATTGTGAAAAGTGAGTTAAAATTCTCAAACACATTGCCCTGAGCTAGCAATAAAACTTAGTTTATGCCACTAACCTCTGACTTCATGCCTGGGTAGTTTGGTATGCTAGCAGTATCATCTTTGTGCTGCTTTATATAAGGCAAAGGTCTTGATGGCTTTCTCTGCTGTTAAATATGACCGCAAAGGCAGTCAGCTTTTCAAATACATATGTTCTACCTAGAAGAGGCAACAGTTTTGAAACTCATTATTATAATTCAAACATTGCCTGTGTTAATATATGGCACCTGGAATTACAGGCAGCATGTAAATGAACTAGCATGCCTTTATTTATATGTGATGATTGTCACAGATAATGAGTTATTAATCACTACTGTTCATGAAATACAGCTTACTCATTAGTAATATTCTAATAATCTTTCAAGTGTTTAATGTATTTACAGCTCTACATACAAAATTATATAGAAACAATAAAGCTACCTATATGTTTATAAGTTCTTTGGCACTGTCCGTGTGTGTTAAATATCTTAAATCTAAGGAAAAACATTTCTAAAATGAGAAAGGCACCATGTAGTATCTGTGGATAGCACAAAGAGGAAAAACCAAACTTCTTGAGAATGAAGTAACTGCAAAGAAAGCAAACAAATTTGTACATCTAAGAAATTCTAAGCACCTAGTTTAAATATATTTCTAGCATAACCAAAATGACGATGAGGGGCTTAAGTATATAAATGTGTGTGTGCACGTGAAGTACATAAAGGTTCTCATAATAATGGCTTTGTATTTGGCAAAGTTTGATTATAATAACTGGCAATTATCTCCAAACTGGGTTTGAACATTGTGGTTGTTTTATAATAACTGACAGCTTCCACCATATTACCTCAGAATATTCGATAAATTTATGACATTTATGCAAATGTCCTGGGTTCAGCTAGGACAGTTAATTTTCTTTCCAGCAGTGGGTGGAATGCCCTGTTTGGAGTTAGGATGGGAGCAGTGCTGATAGCTCACTCATGATTTAGCTGTTGCCAAGCAGCCAGGGACTTTTCAGCTTTTCATGCTTCCCTGCTAACAAGAAGGTGTGAGGTACCAGGGGACACAGCTGGGACAGGTGACCCAAACTGGCCAAAAAGGATATCCCATGCCAATTATGTCATGCTCAGCATAAAGGGGGGCTGGTGGGGGAGGAGCAGGAAGTTCTAGGACATGTGATTTGGGGACAGTCCACCTTCTGGACGTCTCTGAGCTGTGTGGTCTGAGTTGTGTGGTTCCATGAGAAACTGCATCATGTATCACCATATTTGCTATAAAGTCCTGTCAATGCTATGTCTCCCTCCCTTTGCTGTCCCATTAAACTGTCCTTATCCCAACCCACGAGGTTTGCTTTTGTCTGTTCTTTTTTTTTCCTTCCCTCCCGTGGGGCAGAGTGAGCAAGCACTGTGTGGTGCTCAGCTGCCGGCTGGGGCTAAACCACAACAGCGAATATGCTATATTCTGGAAGATAATTAAGATTTATGTTCACACTGAACTCCCATAATGATGCTTTCTTAGTTTTTACCAAATATGATCAATTACTTCATGCCAGTGGGTATTACCTACCACCCTTGGCAACATGATGCAAAATGGGTCTTGTGATGCAGCGTAGCTGCAGCCCTGCTGTGAGTGGTAGGAAGTTGTCTCACAGTTGATGGGCTCATAAACCAACATTTGTTATACTGATGTTATCCAATGAGGTTCCTTATGTATACCTGCCTTTTCCTTTTTTTTTTTTGTCTTAGGAAGGCATTTAGGAAGAAAGACAAGAAAGAATTAACCCATTCTTCTGCATTTTGCTCCTGTGTGAATATCAGAGGAGTAAAAATCATGGAATAATATCAGTAATAGTAACTGGAATATTGAAATTCTTTTAGGATAGGGACATTCTACTTCTGTGTACTTTGCCACAGAGCCATTGTTTGCTCTGGGGTAAAATGGCCAAGTTGCTTAAAACCAGGTATATGTCCTCCGCAAGCTAAGGTTTTATGAGACATGAATGGAGTACCACTCTTTTGTCAATCACTTCAGAGATTTTAAGAAGAAATCTCAAACTTTTAGTTCAGTTGTTATGGTTTTCTGTTCCATTTAATATTTTTATGTTGCAGTATATTGGGTTTACAAAACAATTTCTTTTCTGAGTGGCATAACCAACAAAGTATGGTTTCTTATGGATTTGCATTTGAGAGCTGTGCGCATGTTGAACCCCTAATGTCTAAAAGCAAAGATGAGTTCACACAGTAACTTTCCTCCATGTGAACATTGATGGGTTCTCAGAAAACAGTTCTCAAAAACCTTATAATAAGTTAGCATCTCTGAGACTCCTCCTCTTTCAGACTTGGAATTGAGCCATGAGTCATGTTCAAATGGGGCACTGGGCTTTGCAGGTTTTGTTGGTTTGTGGAGGTCAGGAAAAGGTGTTTAGTTTACCCTCTGTTTCCTTAGGGCACCAGGTGAAAGACCCAGTGCCAGTTGTTGGCAGGCTTGATCTTGGTCCTGCTGCCCTGAGTGACCATGCTGACAGTGTACGTAGGTGTACAGTCCACTGTTGAGAATTAAGAATCCACACTGAATTTCCTGCAGTGACGTGACTAAATATGGGTCTGTGTCATGTCAGTCTCCATATGCTGTAATCCGTTCTTTTGTCCTAGTAAATTAATTCTTTAGTGAGCTCTGCAAATGAATTAACTTCTGTTTTTTAAAGATTCAGTTTTGGAACTGAGTGGAATTTAGTGGCACTTACATTGTGAAACGCAACTGTTAAAAAGAAAGAACAATAATCAGTGTTAAAAGAGCTGAAATTAAAGATCCTTTAAAAAATGTCAGAATAGAAAGATTCAGAAAATATGCAGGCTAATGTATTTGATTCATTTTGTATGTTGGATTGTAAGAATACAAAAAACACATGGCAGAAAAGGCTGTTAATGACTATGCCATTCCTTAAATTTTCTTCTAGTGAATTACAAGTTTGAGGTTTTTTTCTGCACTAATTATTTTGTTTCTGAAGTAAGTATTTCAGTGACATATCAGGAGATGTGTGGTGTGAATTGATCACAGAGCACAAGTAAATTCAAAATGGGAGGTTAATACGCTATTGAGCATAATTTTCTTTATGGCTATATTTTATAGATAGAAATAGTTTTAAAATCTTATTTAGTAAAATACTGAGCTTTTGGAGATTTTATCATTTATCTTTTTTTGGTTCTCTAAACAAAGCAGATGTCTGAAATCATAACATACTGTGTTAATACACTTTAGGGCTTTTCTGTGTAGTGATAAATTAGTGTATATAAACACACATGAATATGGGAAGTATAACTCAAATTAAATTCATCTTCTGCTGCTGGAATAAACCAAGGGCAGAAGAGAAATAAAATCATATTTGATAGAGTTTTGGGTTATGTATATATGGCCACACAGACGATCAGCAGGCTAGAGCACCATTCTTATGAAGACATGCAGAGAGGGTTGGGCTTCTTCAGCCTGGAGAAAAGAAGGCTCCGGGAAGACCTTACAGTGGCCTTTCAATACCTGAAGGGTCCTACAGGAAAGCTTGGGAGGGACAGTTTACAAGGGCATGGAGTGATAGGACAAGGAGCAATAGCCTTTAGCTGAAGGAATGTAGATTTAGATTAGATTTTAGGAAGAAATTCTTCCCTGTGAAGAGGGTGGTGAGTCCCTGGCACAACGTTCCCAGAGAAGCTGTGGCTGCCCCCTCCCTGGCAGTGTTCAAGGCCAGGTTGGATGGAGGTTTGGGCAGCCTGGGCTAGTGGAAGTTGTCCCTGTCCAGGGCAGGAAGTTGGAATTAGATGATCTTTGAGGTCCCTTCCAACCCAATGTCTTCTATGATAATTCATTGCTATATTGGAATTTGGAATTTTACAGATCTCTTGCTATAAGTAGTCCCACTGAAGTATACTATGTTCAGCATGCAAAAAGATGCATTAATACACATTCAAGTAAAGCAACTGCAGTTTTTGTTGCTATTTAGATGTAGAACCTCTACATGTATTAATTGTGTTTACAATCACGACACTAATTGCAAATTTGTACTTCTTTTTGAAGAGAGTGGATAAAAAAATATAAAGAGTAATATCAGTTACCAGGCAAAGTTACCTTGCCCCTTAATATCCTTCACTTTTATTATCATTTTCACCTTGTGTGAGCTCTAGAAGAAAAGAACATACACTGTGTATAGCAAGATGGCTCTCTGTGTAGGAGGATTGGTATTTTAGCCTGGTGTGTTTCAGTTGGGTAAACAACAGCATAAATCAACTGAAAATGAACTAGCTGTTTTGGGGGTTTTTAATACACATTTTGATAATTTTTTAAAATAATTCATAATAATTAACGTATAAGAACTGTTGTGCACTTCTAAGTAAGGACAGCAACTGCAAAATCTTCCTGAGATTAAACATCTTATTAAGTGCATACTAAATAAACCTCAGATAAACAATTTTTCTTTGATCTTTGTAGGAACAAATCAAGCAATAGAACAAGAAATAGTGACATAATACTGAAACAGCATGAAAAATATAATTACTGATCAATAAAAGACCATCATGCTGTGAAAATGTTATTACAAATGGCAGTAGAGAAAAGAGCTTCTGACTAGACTCGTTTTACAGAACCATTTTAAATTTTTTTTTTTTTTTAATTCAAAACCAATAAATAAAAGTATCTTAAAAGATTTTGTAAAGTCAATCCCATTCTCATCAGTTCTCTTTTCCTTATGAGCATTATCACTTAGTTTTAGTTACATTTTATAATTTGAGACGTGGGAAGAAAAACATCACATGAAAAAGACTACGAGCTTACTTTACTTTTCTATGTGGGCATTCTTTTTCCTCAGCAACATGGAAGTTCCTCTGTAATTGGATTTCAAGATGAGGGGTTGAGTCTTAGGGGTTCAGAAATAGCTCATCTCCATGACATCTGTTTCCTCAGACCTACAGGAATCTCATAAGTGAATGCTCTCTGTCATTAGTAGCCTACTCACTATCGATGTCTGTAGTGTGTCTGAGATTCTAGGAAGAGCCAGAGCTATACAGAGAGAGAGCAGAGGAACATGGCATGTGAATTGTACTGATTCCAGCTGTCTCTTTGCCAGTCTGTGCGTGAGGCTTGCATGGATTCCCTAACTAAAATGTCAGCCTGCTCTTGTAACCAAGACTCCTCTGAGTGGCACAAGCAGAGCAATGTAAAGGGGAGAGAGAATGGATGGAGTGAACTGTCCCTTTCCAGACCAGTCCTAGGGAACACAGCCTTTCAGTCTCAGGCTCATAGCCTGAGCTGGGCCTGATAGGCAGGATGGACGTTCAATGGGTCCCACAGTGCTCCAGAGCAATGCTGCAGCTCCACTGAGGTGTGAATTACTGGATCCCCTTTAGTGTAGCTAAGTTCAAGAGTGAATGTGCTTTTTCTTTGTCCTGTATTACATTAATAAATGTTCACCACTGTTCTTAGGAGTACAAGGAAAAAGTGTGTGTAGTCAACACTGAAGTGAAGGAGTATCTCTCCTTTTTAAAAAAATCGTTGCTGGAAACAGCCAAGAGTGTAGAAGCACTTCTAATGACAACACTGCAGAGAGTTCAATACAACATTCATTATTCTCATGCTTCTTAATGCCCACAGGTATTTCAAATACACGATGAGAATGACTGTAAAAATATAAGGAAGTCTTTAAATTATACAGGTTTAAAAGTAAAACATATGGCTATTTCCTAGAAGATACGTTACTAGTAATATAGCATATGGGTGTCCATATGGAAAGGATTGCACTGCCAGAGCTGTAGAGATTAAACTAATGTATCACTACTAAGGAGATACAAAAATGCGACTTAGTCACTTGCTGATTATCAGTGTTGGTAATGGAAGATTTTGGTTTGTTTATTTTTTTAAAGCTGCAGGGTAGATAGGGCAATTATTTGTAAAGACATAGATTATAAAATAGTAAAATACAGCTTTAGGGTATTGAGGTAGATTCATAAACTGAATCTAATTCAACTTTCTGCATTTCTGTAAGTGTACTTACTATACACTGAATCAGAAAATAAATCTGTTTATTAAAACAAAGTGATTCATTCTATAGTGGTTCATTTATACTCCACAGCAATGTTTCTAAAGTCACTTCTGAAGTTCTTTCATTTATTCTGTCTTTTCACTGGGAAAGATTCAGAGGGGCATTCGTGTGCTTCCCCGTTTCAAACCTGGCAAACAACCAAACCTCTCATGTAATGTTTTTCTCAACTGTATTTATTTATTTCCTTGTTCAGACTATACTCAGCTTTTTTGCTCTTATCTGTTGGTAACTGGATGATCTTTAAGGTCCCTTCCAAACCAATACACTCAAAATTTTTTTATTTTTTTTTTTAAGTCAGCTTTGCAGCTGGGCTGATTCAGACATTTACATTTCTGCCTAGTTTTATTTTCAGCAATCGGGGATGTTAGTGTTGGTGGCAAAACCAAGATTGCTGGCAAAACTTTTTATCACTTTCATCAAAGATCTCTGTCACATTTTTTTGTTAGCCTTGTTAAGGTTTTCAGTAATGGAAACAGTTTTGAAGTAAAGCCATCTTGGGAAAAACATTCACAGGCTACTCTTGAAGGTCTGCTTGAAGGCATTTTTCCTGGTGAGACTAATAAAGAGTAATAATATTCCAGTCTGATGATGTTAAGCTCTGTTCCCAGTACAGAACACCTCAGTTCCAAGTCTTGTATGGTGCCCATTTGTTTTGTACTGGGTTTTTTTTTTCCCTTACCTGGTGTAAGTGGATTATGTATTCATCTGAGGTGAATTATCTGCAGGTGCCTTCCAAAAAACACCTACCTGTATCAGTTTTTTTTAAAAATAGCTTCTGGCCCACTAGCGAAATGCAAGGTGTGCGAGACTTGCTTTCAGTCCTAGTCTTGCAGTGGTTCATACAAAGTCTACACTAAGAAGGAGGAAAACAAGAAATACAGAATACCCCCTAAAAGGGGGTAAAATGTGCTAAGCAGGTTTTGAGTTTGAAGTTATTAAAGCTCTCTAATTTACATTAATGTAAGATAGAGGGTGAAAAACAGCTCTACAAAAGAATCTTAAATTAGGTGGTTCTAAGTAAGCATATTTGCTCTTTTTACCAAAACCCTTTGTTAAAGCAAAACAAAATAAATTATAAAAAAACAGTACTTTAAAAGTGTGGTACAACTATGTTACAACCATTCCTCACATTATGATTGTATACAAACAACCTCAGTTTTCATAGAAAATCTGTAAGTAATAGTTCAAGTTCCTTATTTTTGCCTTTAATTTTTAGTCCAGTAGTGTGGCATTAATTTCACCTTGTGTTAGCCATGAGTCTGAGCCATCTGTACTTCGTCAGCTGGCAAGGATGGAGACCTGAGTCCCCAGAACAATTTATCTGTTTTGGGCATCTCCGTAAGTACCCCTCCACAGCAAAGAAAAGACTTCTAACTTTACATGGCTAAAATAAGATGATATTAATCTGTCCTTAACTTTCATTTTAAATTTTATTACTATTCCTTTAAAAATAGAATATAGCTTTATTTTGGCAAACAGTTCATAAAATGTTTATGTGCAGAAAGCACCTGCTGATACAAGTAAATGCAGACCTATCTTTCACTTAGTACTATCAGTAGCATTTAACATCAACCTTAACCACACGTTTAGTTGCATGATAATTTGAAAACAGCTTGCCAAAGAATACCAAAATTAGCAAAGAATGCCAGAAGTTAGACAAAGATGCTTCATGAAAAAGCACTTAAAACACCCAGCCCCTTCTTTAGTAATTATTTTTAATTGCAGATACATTTTTGTATCCTAGTAAATTACCAAATCAACATGTACTATTGCATTTTTACATAATACTTTTTAAAGCACTAAAATTCCGCAATTCACAGTTTCAGAAATTTTAACTACATTTGTTTCATCCTCTTAAAAATTGAGAGGCAACACAGTATCCACCTCATTTGGGAATGCGTTATTAAATTTCTGTAAATGCTTCAGTTTTAAGCTTATGAATCCACCAATTTAGTTGTGAATGTGCTGTAAGGTATGTCTCTGAGAAAGGTGAGTTTCGGATGCTAAAAATTAGGCGAGCAGAGACTAAGCGAATTGTAATGATGATGGCATCAGGTGTTGAGGGAGTGATTCAGATGGGTATCCCACCCATAACATCTTAGCTGATTCATCTGGTAGGATTGGGGTCAGAAAGGCAAAACAGCGTTTAAACAGCTTTTTAGCTAGAATCATGGAATTGCACTCAGAGTGCCAGTAAACTTCAACAAGAAGAGAAGGATAGCTGCGAAATCAAAAAGAAATGGCAGAAAGTAGTCTAGTGGAAAAAGAACATAAGGAGCAGAAGTGTCACATACAACTGTGCCAGCTGCAGTGAGTTTAGGTTAGTGTCTACTTTGGGATTCTTGCTCCATTGATTAATGGGAATGAAAGCCTCCCTACAGTAGCTGCCTTCTGTATTCTAGTAGTTGTGTATTCCTCTAAAATCTTGAGCTAACAAGTTAAGGATCATAAAGTTAAAAAGCTGTTCATGTGGGTTTGTGCAGATGCCTTTGGTGCCTGTAGATGCACTGATACTGCACACATAGCAAGGAGGTGGAATAGATGTGTTTATGAGACGTGGCAGTACAGCTGTGTTATCACAGCCAGAGGAAGACACTGTGTCACGTCTGGACTACACAGGTTTGCTCCTCAGCCCTAAGGTGTGGAGGACTTGCCCTGCCTGTAGATCCATGCAGCTACTCTTTTGATGGGAAAGAGAAAATTAATCTTGATGCCTTTTGCCAATGGTTATCCTTCTTGTGAGGCTCACTTTAAAATATTTGTGATGGAGACTACCACACACACACACACATACACACACCAGGAAATTCCCAGACTAACTGAATTGATACGTAAAGAGAAACCCTTTCTGAATACTGTAAATTTTAATGTCTCAAACAGATGTATAAGTTACCAAACTGAGAATTGACTTTTTAAAATGCCATAAAATAATTCCACTTGGTTTGTATTTCATTTATACCCAGAACAGGTTTTCTGAATTCATAACTATGTATTTGGGGCTTTGAGGGTTGTTTGGGTTTTGGGTGGTTTTTTTTTTACTTTCTCCTTATTCTGCTGGTCCTGTAAAATCCTTTGGCATCTGATCATTAATCATAGATCTACTGTGCGTCCTCCCAAATGCTAGTTACGCAGTATATGTACCCTTTATCAGCAAAGGAGTACCCAGGTGGAAGCCAGGACTGATTTCAGTTTGCATGCAATGCAACTTCATACGCTGCTTGGCTTCTCTGCCTTCGGGATTTAAGTCCTGCCCATATGAGATGTTACACTCTTTTAATTAAAATGTTTTTAAGTCAATATAGTTAAATCTGTTCAAACTCCTTATACAAAAGCACTTAAACCTGCTTAACCTTTGCTAGAATTGGTTTAGCTAACACTGATAAATTGCTGAAGTAAGCTAAATCAATTTAAGCAAGGTCTTAGCTGGGGTAAGTGCATTTACATTAGATGTTTGCACCAGTTTAACTGGATTTAAAATCAATCAGTTTAGTTAAATCGATGCTTTTTTCCTTGTATAGGCATGACCTTAGTTAAATAATTTTGTTGTGGGAAGCATGGGTCTTGCAAGAAAAACCCCACCTTTCTGAAATACTTATTTTTGTTTCTAAGTTAATTGACTCAGGAATTAAGTACATAGTTGAGCTGAGTGCAGGCTCGTGATATATGTAAATCATGTTTAAGATTCCTTGGCGGTTCTACTCAGGTTGGTTTTACTTTAGAGGAAGGAAAATATTTGCCTTTTTGGAGCAGATAGGTATAGAAACTCTGCCAGCTGACCTTGTAACTTCTTCAGTCATGATGATGTGTATAAAATAACAAATAATTGCTCACTTCATTAATTTGTCCAGAAGCAAAAATATACTACAAGAATGATTTCACCAAAAGAAGCTGTTAAAGTTATTAAAGAAAGCAAACCTCACTGGTCTTTATTATCTGTTATTATGGTTTTTTATTGATATCAGTAACACAAGGCAGGCATATAATTTGAAACCTGTGATCTTTTTAAATATAACTTCTGAAAGTCCATCCCAAAACGTAACTGGGGGAATTCATAGTAAAAAATGTTCAGCCTTTTTACTTTCTGGTCTAGTATGAATCGTTATAGAGTGATCTTGGGAACTCAAGTCCAGTCCCTTACCCAAACATCCCCACATCCAAAAATAAATTTCAGATATCTGAGGAGAAAAAGTTAATGGCCTATGTAAACGTTATTTCTTCATGTGATGTGTTATCTAAATGTTATTGTGCATCTTGGCAACAATTAGAATTTGCCAATTTTTTTTATGTGCTCAGCTTAAAGTCACACTCTGGCTTTGACAGAAAAAGCTGAACTAGAAACATAATTTGTTTTATATGAAATAGTTTGGGTAATAGTTTGGCAATCTATATTCAGCTTTACTTTGTAATCCAAAAGTAGAACAGTGTACATAATAGTAAACGGGGAAATTAATTTTTAGTTATTTTTTATCTTCTATCCCCTAAGATTCAATTAACAAACATCTAGCTATATTTTTTTACTGGAAAGAGATTTTGATCTTTCAAGTCAGAGACTTAACTAACCATATTTATTTTACATGCTAGAAAATTCAATTTAAATTGTGGTTTTAACAACATTTTTAATAGATGTACTTTGCATATGTGTTGCAAAAAAATCACCCACCTATAATACATGTCAGTATTACTGAACAAAGCTGGTCTTAGGTGCCCATGACTTCCTAGGTAAAAAGGCAATAGGTACTTCATGTCAGCATTTAAAACATGTTGGAAGATTCATGCTGTGTTACTTAAAAAGTGTTTCTCTCACTGAAATTGCCAGAGACTGCATGATAAAACTTTAAATTTGTCATCTTTTGTTCCACAAAAAAAATCCCTGATTGGCAGCGATCCTTTCTTAGACAAAGGTTCCCGGGGGAAAGTAATAGAAATTATGGACTAGTGCAGCTCTTTGGAAACAACATTTCCAGAAGAATAGAGGATGTCTGTTAGTCCATGCAAATGGGTCTGATCTCTCATAATACCCCTAGGATTCCTCTGCTTTTAAGGATAACCCCCATAGTTTAATTCACATCAAGTAAAATGCTAGAGCCCTCACAACTCAAAGACACCAGGGACCGTATGCAAGGGGATTAAATGTTCAGCATNCCGTATGCAAGGGGATTAAATGTTCAGCATTTTGTTTTCTTATCTCATGAACTACCATCTGCAGAAGTGAAATCAAATAGACTTAAAATTTTCTTCTGTCAGCATAAACTCAAATCTCTTGTTCACATTAGAAAAAGTATATTATATTCCTGACATAAAAGTGTTTTCTTAATTTTCGTAGATTTCAGAATAGATCTGTAATAGTATCATATTGTACATCTTAAGCCAAATTATTATCTTCTCCCATCTGTCTATTAGTGTAATTAAGTTTCCATTATATAACTCTTCTTAATGGGCTCTGGATACTCTGGTACATGCTGGGTACTGGGGCTTTTGCCCAGTAAAGCTTGAAATCTGAGCTGT
>VZTU01019006.1:3840-18218 GCA_013400835.1 Zapornia atra
TTTTTCAATTTTCAGTGAAAATATAAGTGGTACCTGAATACACCAAGAGTCCTGAATTTGAATTCTCCTGAATGTGGAGGTCACCTTTTGAATGTGCCAGGGAAGAGGGAGTTATTTCTGGTATGACTGGACAGGTTAGTAAAGGAAAAAAAGAAATTTCATCTGAATAAGAAAATCATGAAGGAAGAAGAAATATGAGAGATCACCAATTCTCATTCAATTTGTCAGCCACGGTCAATGTTACCGGAATATGTATCACAAGACTTTACACAAGATTCCACACAAAACTCCATGCTATTTAAACTTTGCAGCCATAGACATGCAAACCTTGCTCTTGAAAACTGCATGACAACCCCCTCCACACACACTTTCTAGATCAAAAACAAGATTCATAAAAGCTGGCATTTTCTATCAGCTTTAGAAGATACCTTCAAAAGTCAAGGATATAATCTTTTACCACTCTCTCTTCCTGAAGAATATTTCAAACCTAAATTGTGTAAGCCTTTTAACCGTACTTATAACTCTGATGGAAATGGAAATAAGTTGTTTTATTAGCTTGAGTTTAAAAACAACTTAACTTCAAGAGAAAAGGCTATTTATTCATCCACATGACACAGAAAATGCTTTGGATTAAAGTACTTTCATTACAAAAGTAGTGGGAAGGTAAAATACAATTAGGCTCAGCTAGATCATTTTAATGTTTGATTATAACCAACTGAGCTGGGACAAAATTTCGTGCCAGCACTAAGATTCTGGTGATAATAGGGTTACATATCCTCTGTAAAATAAAATGTGAAATTTACATGCAAAGTGGTATGTTCTCTAACTCCTATTAGCATTAATGGGAAATATATGTGCCTATCAAGAAGAAAGTATACCCCATTAAATTCCCAAACATCATGTCAGTTTCTGACTTCTTCTATTATGATTTATGATCACACAGCAAAAATTTTAATAACTCAGGTCAGATATACTAGTTTTCATATGTAGATCTTAAAGGATTTTATGAAGAATAAATCCATGCAACTCGAAGATACCTGTGAGGAAACTAGAACTTAATTTATGCCTATACCAATGCTTCGCAAGCATAGCCAAACAAACCCTGCAACAGATACTGGATGCAAGATTTGCATAGGAGCACAGAACTCTACACAGGTGATTATATTATAATTCAGGACAGAGAAAGTATTGTATACATATTGTATACAATCATATATATTATATATTATAAATATATATAAATAAAAATTATATATATCAATATTGTATACAATTAATCTGTTTCTAAGAACCTGTGGTGAGTTTGCCCTTGGGTAAGAGCCAAACACTCATCCAGCTGCTCAATCATTCCCCCTCCTTGATGGGATAGGGTGGGAAAACAGAATGGGAAAACTCATTGATCAAGATAAAGAGGGAGATTGATTATAAATTACTGTCACAGGCAAAACAGACTAATTTTGGAGAAAATTAGTTTAATTTATTGCCAATTAAAATAGATTTGGGTAGTGAAAAACAGGCATTAAAACCAGACCTTTACTCTCCACTTCCACATGCCCAACATCACACCTTTACATCCAACTCCTCTAGCTCCTTACCCCAAGTGGTGCAGAGGGAATGGAGGGTGGAAGGGCTATGGTTTTTCTCTGCAGATCCTTCCTCCATTGTGCCGGGTAGACATACTCCTTAAAGCAGCTGGGCCTACTTCAGGTTTCTGACTAAGGCTGGATTTATTGACTTCCTCAGAATCTCTGAGGATCTGGGCAAATGCACCGTCGGTGATGCTGAACACCTCATACATAGTTTGTGCTGACAGATTCCCTATCCTTTGCTCTGGCTGACTCATCAAATAATCTTAACAGTTCTTACCAAAAAAAAAAATTGCTTTTTCTCTCCTTGAAAATGCTTTAGCCATTTCCAAAATAAACTACATAAACCAGTGTAAATCTTCCAACTGAACACACCTTGTGTAAAGGACTGTGACACTAGAGTCTTACCCAGACTAGTGCAATTCTGACTAGCTGAACTGACTGTCCTTAGGGCATGTGAGGAGCAGTAGACTGGCATTCTGGTTCAGACCCCTGGCAGGACAAAAGAGAAAAGATCTCTGGATGGGAGATGAAATAAGGAGGTCTGCATGAAACATGGAAAATGTAACTGGTTACTGTGATTTTTCAGAGACTATGGAAAATAATGAGGTAATTTGTGCTATTAAATATGAAAACGCAATTTGTGAACACGTATCCATAAGGTATCACAACAAAATAACTGATTGTCCAGAAAGTCTGGTCATTCAGCAATCTTCAAGTGTTCCTTGGTATGGAATCCTACAGAACTAATTTTGGCCCTACTACGAATACTAGAATAAGTGAGAAGAAAACATTGGCTTCATAAATTTGTTTTTACTTTAACATATTCACCTGTAGTTTATTCAAAATAGTCCAAATTGAAAAAGAAAATTCACTGAACTGTATTTTCAAGTAATGTATTTTGTATTTTTCTCATTTATAAAATTTTCTTCGTTTTTCATATTATATAGATTTATTCCATTTTATATTTTATGATAGAGTAAACCCTAAATGTCTTACGACTGGACGAGAGCCTATGTGGTAACCAATATCCTAATAGTTGAGAGTTATTTCCTTTCCTCACCACCATAGTCCTCAAGGAATTGATTTTAGGGACATGACAAAAATAGCTCAGGAAATAGGTCCAGACTCTCAGACTGATATAACACAGCAGTTCTGTGATTTCAGCAGAGATATGCCAGTTCACACCTGCCAGAAAATCTGGTCTTCGCCCTTAAAGTGGCAATTACAAGATGTATATCGCTTCATGATGCGGTTTATACTATCAAGCACATTCTGTAGAATTTTCCTTGCTAGCTTCAGGGGAATAGATATTTACAGATGAGTCACTGACATGTCATGAGCTATCACAGAATCTCCAGAGAATTATCAACCTTTTCTTTCACAGCAGCAAAGGTAGGAGGAGCAGCATTTTCACCTCTAAAATGTCGCTGGTTTATTGGAGATCATGTTCTCTACTCTTTTTCAGCCCTTTGATTAATATATTTGAATAATACTTACAGTTATGCATATATATCATACTTCAATTCTGAAGTGTTTAGTCAACTATGTTTGGTTTTATAAGTTTTTTTTTTTTAAGAAAGGACAAAACTGATCTAAGACAACAAAAAACCATGAAAACGGATTGAGAGGATATTGTCAGGTCAGAGAAGGCAGAAGTGAAAGGTTGCTGGAAATATTGAAAGTCCTCAGTCAAATGCCTCACAGTATTGAAATAATGGTCTTTTCTTATATTTATATCTGTTTTCTGTGTAAAAACATTCATAACCTTCTTCTCCTTAGGTAGTTCAATATGATTAAATCCCCTCAGAAAAAATACAGCCAAAAGTGTCAATGGAGATATGTGTACTTTGACAACTTCGAAAGTATACCTGAATTATGTCCTTCAGATTTCCAGGTCTTTAATAGTGGATTTGTCTGCAAAAGGTGATATTTTTCAGGTGCAGTTATTGTTCGAGTAGGATATATGCCAGACAAAACTATCAATCCTCCGAAATAGGTTGAAGTATGTGCCCTTCTTTCATTTTTTGATACATAACTTTAAATATAAATTAAACAGTGTTTTCCTAAATATTATTCCAATAATCTGAAATAAATGACAATTGAATATTATTTTTACCTAAACATACACACTTTCCCAAATGAATGACCAAAGAGAGCTGTTGAAACAGGTGAAAAGCTGCTAAAAGCCCCAAAGTGATTGCTGTTTGCATGTGTAATGACAATCTAGAAAGGCTAATAGGTCACTTTAGCAATCCTATTCTACTTGTGACAGTGGGCACTGAATTTAAAACAAGCTCTTAGATGGTTAAAAGCAGCCTGATTCATAATTCAGAGTTATAGTGAGCACAGGTCGGATGTAGATTGAGGCCTGACCCAACCTGCCATTTGACTTTCAACTTCTCAGTTTATCTGCTACCAGGCTCTAATTTTCATTAAGACTAAACCGACTTTCCAGAACACTGAAGAAAAGCATAACAAATTTGAAAACTTTGCAGTTTCTCATATTAATGACTGGACTGTAATTAATGGCAAGAAAGAACTGAAAGAGACACAGTCCAATCACTCAATTCATCACAGTATCAGTAACTCCATTTAGTGGAGAATGGAAGTGAAATTACAGGCTTCAGATATATGTGAATTCACATGACCATCATGAGAGACTACAAATTTATCTGAATAAAAATAATAACAGGTCTGGATAATGGGAGGAATAAGTAGGTAGATATGCAGGATTAACTTAAAGAGCAAAATTATGTAAAAAATGCCAATAAGTAGTTCCACGCTCAGATATAACTTTAAAGGTATACAAAACTACATCAGAGCTAAAGTTAGGGAGTCCCAAAATGTCTCACAAGCTTTGCAACTACAAGAAAAAGGTAGATATCTATCCATTAGGAAATTAGAAAATGTATTTCAAACTGCATGTCTCTTCGGGATTGATGTTCTTGCCTTCATTGATATGAAGGCTCTTGAACTACATACCTAAACATTTTCTGACAAAAAGAAACTACCCAGGAAAGGGAGAAAGGGGACTTAAGGAGAGGAAAAAAAAAAAGGAACACTATTACATTTAGCATCTAGTCTTTCCTTTTATTTTTATCTGAAACAGTAGTCATTTTTGAGAGGTAAGCGATGTAATTAATTTCTCCTCTGCATGAAAGTCTGTTTCTGGAACCTCCCAGAAGCACCCCAACAATCACACCATGGTTGAGATAGGAGGGGAGATATTTCTAAGACTATATTTTTTCAAAACTTTCCATTTTGCACCACATAAATTAAAAGATTATTCAAACAGACCAGAGAAAATGACAAGAATTCCCCTGTCCTGTGATTATCATCTGTGAGACTGGAGATGGGATTTCAGTTTCTGTTCCAGGAAAAGTTTCTGTTTTAAAGCAGTTTTTTACAGTGAGTGTTTGCTTTAGTTCCTGGGCAAGGGGCTGTCATCCTGATCTTGAATATCATGGGTGATTTTAGAAACTGTGAGGCTACAAAATTCTGCCTGTATTCTTAATCACTGACTTTTTCTTGAACAAAACCTTTGCTGTTTGGGATTTCACGTTTCTAGGATTAGATGAAACTAAGCAGGATTTTAATTTTCACTGAGATACTTCTAGGGGTAGAGGTTAGGCAGCACTTTGGCACCTGCATCTTGATGTAGATTTAAAATATATTTAATAACCTGTGGCAGATGATAACTATAAAATTAAGATTTCATGTGGTACAAGATTATATCCTTATTCTTACTCCAGTAATTGTCCAAAGAAAGAATTCAACTTCTGCCATTTAGCATTTCAATTGCAAGCTTTGTTCTTTGTGTGGATTAATTTTATGCCATATTATGTTCTTGTAATAATTTTGTTATTAAATGAATTATCAGGGAATGGAAAATATATCGTCTTATGTACAGTATTCCATGAATTAGAATAATGTACTATAGTACCTTGACCTTTTCTATATTCTGTAATTTGACTGAATGGTCATTGCACTTTTCCCTCATTAACAAACTGAATAACCAATAGCTGAATTGATGACATAGGCATGAAGTCAAGAAACAGAATAATGAAATAGTCACAGTAGCATAGTATAGTAGATGACTATTTCTAAAAGAACACATGAGCCATTAAATCTCAGAATCAGTGAGAGGGACTGGAAAGTGAACAAGGAAAAAAAAATTTGTGACAATAGAGCAAGCTTATCCTATTCTCATTAAGACCTTGCAAAATTCTATTGCTATCTAAAAATTAGAGCAAGTGAAATATTGGGGCTTAATTTAAACAATAAACACATCACTAGACTAGACAAGGCTTAAAGTTTCTTTAACAAAGAATTTAATATCAAATATTTATAAGCGGATTTAAATTCTAATGAACTGACAGTCATCATATACACACAATAGTACAATGATAGAAGCATTACAAATTAGCCATATGAGACCATTGTCTAGGTCTTCCCTTCCAAGCTGACTATATCCATAATGACAGCATTTCCACAATACTCCCTTAGTGGTGCCATGAAAGAATAATGCCTGTAACAGAACGGAAGAAATTAAGCCACATCTTTTAAAAATAAAATAATTGTAATTATTTTAGAGTAGATTTAGTGATAAAACTGCATTTTGAATACAAGATGCATTAGGTACACAAAGATTCAAGAGATGTTTTTATATGCTGACATTGCTATCCTGCTGGTTTCAGTTTGTAATTGATTACAATTAGTATTGCTTATCTGTTTATGCTCAGCTTTAAAAACATTTTCAGTCATTTTGGACCACTGATCTCTACAGAGTCTTTGTCAACATCTTGTAGGGAGCTGTCTTGATCATCAATGCCTTCAAAGTCCTAAGAGGGGTAATAAGCAAGCTTATGATAACTCTGTATCAGCGTACTTTCTAGACAGTAATGGTCTTCAGCATCACCAGGAGGAATGAAGTCCTGTTAATACAGGGTACAAAGTGAGCACTGCAAATTTGCACCTAGATGAAGTCTTCCTCTAGCAATGCTATATGTAAACTACTGTGTTTCACCAGTCCAGCTAGAATTAGCTCCATGGTTTTGCAAGGAGTTACTTTAAGCTTCCTCACACCAGGATCATTAATACAGCTAGGTAAGAACAAGGTAATTACTTACAGCTATGTAAGTAATATTACAAATGTAATGTTTTCAGATTTCTACCCTCAAAACTCTGGGTAGAGTGAATTAGAACAAGAAATTTTACACTTTCTCCCAGTTTACATAAACTAGCTGCAAATTCAGTTTGTAAGCTTCATCATTCATTTTGATGTGCTTTCTTTTGATCCCAAGAAAGAAATATATTTATAATTTTCAGTAGAACTGCCTCAGAAGTAAGTGGTATCCAAATATTGTTCTGTAGAGATAAAAAATGTACGGTGTCAGTGGTATTAGGCTGTGGATTGATGATGCATTGCACAAGGGTACAGAGACATCATTCCCATAAAACTCGTAACATTATACTTTAGGGTATATTTAATCTTTAATACAAATCATTTTTATTTCCTCCTCTTGGAATTCAAAGCACTTAATTTTTTTATATTTAGTTTGTTTGGGTTTTTTTTTCCCCCGTGTTTGCCTATACTTTGGCTGCTGCAATTTTTTGCTTTGGCACAACTGGAATAGTGGACTTGATTGCAACTAACAAGAGTAATCTAAAGAACTCCAAGAATACCAGCTTAAGTTGAATAGATTTCAGTGCAAATGAGTGTGAAATTGGGCTTTCAGTACAAAGTCTGAACTGGTGATATACTTTTTACATTGAAACTGTCATCCAAATCAATCTTCAGAAAAGGCTAAGTCTGTAATTTAAACTCACAAAACCTCCTGGAAAACAGAAATACCCTGAATTTCCTCCTGATTTTTCCCTGTTCTTTGACAAGCCTCTCCCCTCCACTCAGGTTCCATACCACGGTTAAGCCCCCAATTTCTTCATGCGTGCTATATATAATCATTGGATAGGATTTGTCACCTGACAATATTCTCTGCGTAAAAAAATGTACAGCATTTTCCTATTATCTGTGATTAGTTACTTGATCCTCCATACAAAAACCAAAGGGACCTCTGGAGACCCCCAGAATTAACACTGCGTTTAAATGCCCTCCTGGTAGCAAAGATAACACTTGCTCTTAGGCACCCATCCTTTGCAGACCCGCTGCTCTCCGGGACAGAGATTTTTTTCTCCAGTTATTCTTCTGTTGCTCCTGACTCCAGAGGTGGTAGTATCTGGTGGCGGGGCAGAGACCCAGCCTGCAGATTCCCCAGCCAAAATTCAGCACTCAGAGAAGCAGACCTCTTGGCTCTGACTGATAATTGAGCCAGAACTGCGGCAAATTAAATACCCACAACAGCTGAAAAGGTAATAAAAGGAAGGCAATTTAGCAATAGGTGCTAGCAAAAAGGAAGATGGGGAGCTGTTTCTAACAATAGGTGGCTTTGAAGCTTTGATGTTCCAACAATTTTCAGTTAACTCTGGGCTGAGGAGGTTAACTATGAAGCTGCATTACAGAAGTGTGGAGACTTTTATTCCAAATAAAAACTAAATTTAATGATAAATATGTTTTCTATCAGAGGGTCTGAAAAGCAAACAAGAACTCGGGGAGTGTGCAAATCCACCTAAGTCCGTATTGAAGCGCTTCCCTTTTAAGCCACCTGTCCGCGTGATTAAGAACTTGAATAAAACAATTTGAAAACAGCCTGAAACTGTTGCCAAAGCAATTGTGCTAGAGTAATTACTACTGGTTGAGCATAGAATCTAGCGATGTAGCTGAAAAGAGTGGCTGTTTTCATACCTGGAGAGATATTAGAAAATTCCCAGCAGAGAGAGGTGTGTGGTCAGGTTCTCTGCAGAAAGGAGCGATGACTATTCTGCAGGCATGATTCTTCTGAAAACAGAGGACAAAGCTGCAGGCAGTGGAAGCTCACAGCCAGCCTATGAACCAGTGAGTGGAGGCTCATCTCACTCTTTGCCAGAAGCCTCTAACCATCTAGCAGAGAATGAACCAGATACTAGTGCCAGCAAAAAACCCCCCAAACCACCATGGTAATAATTCAGACTAACAGCTGGAGCACATAGCATCCAGGACTACAATAATTTCTCTTAGATCTACTATGAAAATTAAAAATTTTTGCTAAGAGGGGCTCTGCGGCTGCTTTCTTGGTTAATGTGAATCAAAGCCCTGTGACAAACTAAGACTGTGCTTAATTTCTGGAAGCAGGGCAAGAACTGTAATGGCCTGTGTAGGCAAGACCAAGAGATGATGCACATATAAGAGAAAAATGGAACATCATCAGCTCAGTGCAATTCTTCATGGGAGCACTAGTGAGCACTGCAGAAATACCATGACATTCAAAGGGTATGATACAAAGCCCACAAATTAATATTAAGATCAAGCTGCTACATCAGTTACCAGTAGTACTAGTACATGAAGAAGACACAGACAATAAACAGTAAATAGATGAAAAGTGGGAGTTCAAATGATGAACTTACTAGTTCTAAGTGACTGTACCAAGTAAATGTATAGATCAAGAATAATTTTTTTTAGAAGGCACAGTTTCAAATAACATCAAAGAAATTAGTATCTCTGATTGTGGTAAATGTAACTGTTTTGGGTATCCTAAGAGGGCTGTTAACCACAGTGGTAGGGAATTAATTGAAAAGGCCAAGGAAGAAACTGAGGAAAAACCATATGGGATAGCGAAGACCTCAACCTAATTCAAAAGAAAAGAACAGTGCTGGTTTACAGTTCATGGGGAAAATTATCAAACCAACTCCTTTAACTGTGAATGAAGAGAGGAGCTGCATATGATTAGAAATCACAGACGAGACCAAATGTAATATTTTATCAATGTAGAATAAATTCATCTTATGTGTAGATTTGTTTACATTGCCTGAAAAAAGCAGCATTTATCTGCCATAAACTGTTTTTCTCACTTTCTATGGTAAGAAAACACAATAGTTAGATGGGTGATTGTGTCTATCAAACCTGCTTTTAGGAGATGCTTTGTGTTGGAATAGCTGTCAATAGACAACGATTTGTTATATTTAAGTAGTAATCATTGAAGTATAGGTTTGGACGTATTTTGAATAGTCTATCTACCCCCAGCTTTGTGTTTTGTTGGGAAACAATATCAAAATACTAAAGCACCTTTTAAAAAGGATAATATCATACAGGAATTTGTTATTCAATAATAGAAAAGTAACAAATAATAGCTGTAATTACCTCAATATTTTCTTCCAAATAAAATGAAAACCAAAAATTCCTTTACTGTTAACATCTTGCTGGGGATTTGCAGATGTAGAAAGAGACATGTGTTTTAAAATACATCTAATAACATTAAAGTTCTCATCATATCATGAAAAAATCATCCTACATCCTACAAGAGATACAAATGGTCCTTAAAGATGTTTTCATCACAAGAAATGTGTGGTCATCTGTGGTTATTGTCTCAGATGAACACAAATTATGGAGGAATAAATGTGCAAAAGATGGGAAGAGGTAAGAGACTCTGGGCTGACCATTTTGGCCTGACATGATTTTTTAATGGGCAGTAATTCCTACAAATGCATTTTCCTGCTTTTTCATACAAGGTTGGAACAATTTTTTTGCATTTAGAAAAAAAATTAATTACATATATACTTGATAACATTCTTGCATTGCAAGTCTGGACTTCATTTATCTCTTTCAGGTTTCTTTTCTCTACTACTAACCGTCAAATACCACCAACATTAAAACACTCATGCCCTTTAGGTTGGAAGCACCTAAATGCTGTCCTAGAAGAGCACCCACAAGTTATGTGTCTGTTCACTACCTTCCATTTGTCATTTCTAACAAGATTATAACTGCTCTATAGTGAGGATTATTTTCTACTATATGATCAAAACCTAGCAAAATAGGATCTTGATCTCAAACTTGGCCCCAAGATGCTATGGTAATGTAAACAATTACAGTGCCAAGAGCAAACCCTTTTTTTTTCTTTAATTCTTTTTTCAGTGTTGGGCATCCATTACTCACTGTATTTCAGAGGAAGCAGAGAGGAGTAAAATCTAGTTCTCTGGATGGGAAGAAATACAAAACATAAAGCAATATCATTCTCTTGAGGATAAATTGAAATGTATTGTATTGATTTTCTTTTGATAATTTTATTTACTGTTTAGTTGAAAGAGGGAGGGGGAAAAAANAGCAAGTCCGTTGAGCACTGTGTCAGTTCCACAGAGCTTGATGAAGGAATTGCAAATCTCACATGACCACATTGTAAATCTCACCATACAAATCCCTGTTTTCTTCAGTCCAAGGATTTGAGGAGCACTTTGCAGAAAGTACTTTAATAACCTGAGGGAAGGACTTCTTGGATGCATTCTGTGCTTGTTATATGTTTCATTAGATTTATTGTGAGTCTAAGTTTTGGATATCTTTAAGGATTGTATAATATTCCCGTGAAGAAAGACTAAATTATCTGATTCCCTCTACTCCCCAGTTGAGGAAATACAAGCTTTACAGCCCATTTCACATCTGAAAGTGTGAAGCTATTTCTTTACAGATATTTGGGTTTAGGGCAGAAAACAGATGGACAGCTGTTTCTGCACCCAGTCTGTGTTCCAGACAATCTTCAAGGATAACCCTATGTTCAGCAATTTACAAGTATAATATGAAAGCTACCTGTATCTCTAACATTAATTACAATTACGTTTCTCTAGTCCTTAGAAATATATTCTTATAACAATTTGAAGATTTGGGTCTGATAGTTAAAAAGCTTTACCCTTACAGTCATAGCTGGCAGAAAAATTCTAATTTTTTTCAGGAAAACTAGGAAACAAGAGTGACAGCACTGTCACCATTCTCCTGGTTCACCTTTCAGCTGAATCCAAATCCCCCCTAAGCAATGGAGTGGAGAAGGGCAACTTCAGAGCTGGCTGGGATCATCTGACTCCCGTCTCTTGGAAGCAGGCTTCAGGATCTGATAAGTCGTGTCAGCAACTGCCTTTTAACACATCTCTCAGCTATGACATACCTCTAATTTAATTGCCTAACAGAGATCAGCAGGACTGGAAGGTTCAGAAGTACTCTGATCTCAGGAATCAGGATAAGAAGCACCCTAGCACACCCATAGCAGAGTTAAAATTTGAAGGGAGGTAGGACTTTGAGGACAGCATAAGTTATATCTGCATGTATCCAACAGTCAAGGGGTTTGAGCAGTCACCTCAGATAGGGGAGACTGAACACAGTACCGTATACTGGAAATTAAATATTTTGAGTGATGTAAGAATGAGGAACCAGCTTGGTTGACATTGTATATAGTAAGGCTGTGGCAAGACAGTTTCAAGCCTGTTAAATTATTAATACAAGGCAGAAGGGTTTTAGGAAGAGGGTGAGTGAGAAATCATCCAGCAGTTTGGTTGTTTCAGTACTCAAGCCTCATTTCTTATCCAGCAGGACAGGAATTTGAGTCTGAGTCACCTATACCAGGGCTTTAAAATCCCTCCACATTTAATCCAAAAGCTATTTCCCTGGTATTAAGTAGATATAGATACTGAATGACAGAAGGAGGCTCATAATCCTAAGGAATAGCAGGCATTTAGTCAACATTGAGACCTCTCCTTTGCATTTAACAGGTACTGAGCTGGTTATTGGGGCTCCCATTCTGAATCTAATCCAGCTTCCCATGCACTTTATGCACAACATGCGAATGCGCTTACATCACGTGGAGCTGCCTGTTTCAGCACCTCCAACCATCAATAACGTGTGACCAGGTGAACCTGGCAGGCTTTGCAGCTCAAGAGCCTACATTCTGATTTCTTACGAAGCCAAACACTTTTTTGATTCCAGCAAATCTGAAACTTTCTCTAAAAATCCTGATGAGTATTTCCCAGCCAGTTCTGCTCTAGAGGGCAAAAGCGTGTTTGCTTATACACTGTATATACACAGTGTGCAGCACTCTGGCCAGTCACTGAACAGTAAGGGTAGATGTGGCTATGCATGCATGTATGTAGTCAAACATACACATATCAAATAACATCACTATTAGTTACATACAGCAAAGTACTTGTGCAGGCTGTGAAACCCAGGGCTTTATCTATGAGTGTTTTTATCCTAAAAAAACAAACAAAAAAACCAAACCTAAAACTGTGATGTCTTATAATGCAGGAGTCCGCTTTGGATTTTTGTTTTAATTAATGGATTTATTGAACAATATTTAAAGGAATGCTGTATCCCATGCAAGGAGAAAAGGCACTGTTGTCTCTGGGGAGCGTTTTTTATCAGTTATGCCAGAGAAGAGGGAGCACATGTATCAGCTAGATCATGCTCCTTGTTCTAAAGCAGATGCAACTTTGGTATATGCGCTGAGTAGGAAATTAGTATGAGGTAATGCTATCATAAATAATTGCTTAAAGCGCCTTGGTATTATGGAGGTTGAAATTTCAGAAAAGGAGAAAGGCCTGTAAATGTAAAAGCATGGTGAAGGGTAGCTTTTAAAGTAATTGAGGATTTTTCATTGGATGGTAGCTTTCTACAGTACATTATTTAAAATCCAAGTGTGGAGTACCCTCTAGCTGATATCTGAAGATCAAAGCTGCTATTAGATTTTTTTTTAACTGCTGTAAAGGTTCAGCTATTATAAAAGAAATTAAAGGAACTAATGGAACAAATAACATAAAGTAGTCTTCCATCCAACGTAGCAGATCAGTATAACTTGTGAAAGGGTGTTTGTTACAAAAGGCCCCAAAGCTTTTAAATGCATTTTTGGTCTAAAAATTGAATTTCAGGTAGCACAGTTGAAAAATCAAACATTGACTTTAATGAGTGCCATTAAAGATTCACCATTGTTATTGTCAGGATTTATTCTCTCTTCTCTCTGGAAACTAAATTTGAAGCTGAAATGCAAAGGAAACAAGCTACTGCACTCTCGACAAGAATTCTTTGATCACAGAGGCAAACACAAAATGGCTTATTAATGATTGCAGCTCAGTGTTCTGCCTGACCTCAGGGAGAGCAGCTTTTTTAGAATAAGCCACAATTACATTATATAGTTTAACCCTTGAAGGGAAAGCAATTTTTGGGTCTGCAACCTACCATAATCTGTCAGGAGACCACAGAAGCCGTTCAACATCACAGTCAAATAGAAGGCATTGTAGGATTGGTGGTATGTGTCATGAAACAGGGCATAGCAGTGGCTGGCTCTGGTTTTGGGCTGTGGAAAGGTTGGATGTCATTACATCTTAGGCAGTAAATTAATCAACAATGAATTTAGCCTGGCACATTGCTCCTGGATGAGGTGAAATGACAATACACATTTTCACAAAGTCCTTCACGCTGAAATAAGGGGAAGTGCATTGGTACCTGCTGAGATGGGATTAGTTTTATAGATGTCTCCATTCATTCCAGGGTTTAGCATACAGATTATATATATCAGCTGAAATGATTAATTCTATCAGCTCACAGGAAATGAGAACTACTACCTGAAATTTTTCATCTGGTTTTGACTAAGGCTAAAGTATATCTTTGTAAAAAAACCCACATTTATTTGTAAGCAGAATTGCTTAATTCTGAATGCCATGTTCATGTTTCTTTACTCCACAAAATATGACACTCCCAGAAGAGAAACCTCTGAAAATGATAGATGAAAATGATACAACCACCAGGTAGTGAAAAGTAGACTAGGACATCACTCGTAAAGCAAAGATTAAGCATCCCCCCAAGTGCTTTGATTTTTTTTTCTTGTCCCTTGCTCTCTCTTTTTTGACTTTTCTAATTCTGAACTGTGACCTTTCTATATACAG